>JBBBDQ010001815.1:0-70000 GCA_037127315.1 Ascarosepion bandense
GAGAGAGAAGGAGAGAGAGCAATGAGAGAGAAGGAGAGAGAGCAATGAGAGAGAAGGAGAGAGAGCAATGAGAGAGAAGGAGAGAGAGCAATGAGAGAGAAGGAGAGAGAGCAATGAGAGAGAAGGAGAAGGAGAGAGAGCAATGAGAGAGAAGAGAAAAGGAGAGAGAGCGATAAGAGAGAAGGAGAAGGAGAGAGAGAGCGATAAGAGAGAAGGAGAAGGAGAGAGAGAGCGATAAGAGAGAAGGAGAAGGAGAGAGAGAGCGATAAAGGAGAAGGAGAGAGAGAGCGATAAGAGAGAAGGAAGGAAGGAGAGAGAGAGCGATAAGAGAGAAGGAGAAGGAGAGAGAGAGCGATAAGAGAGAAGGAGAAGGAGAGAGAGCAATGAGAGAGAGGAGAAGGAGAGAGAGCATAGAAAGTAAAGAAGGAGAGAAATGAAAGTAGAAAAAGAGAAAGAGAGCAGTGGCTATAGATAGAGGAAGAGAGAGTGGTGAAAGTAGAGTAGGGGAGAGAGCAGTGAGATCAGGTGATAGAGTAATAACAATATAGAAGGAGTGAGTTGATAACATTAAATTGTTTAATACTTAATAATAACTAATTTTTTATATATATATATATATATATATATATATATATATATATATATATATATATATATACATATATATACATATATATATATATATATATATATATATATATATATATATATATATATATATATATATATATATATATATATATATATATATATATATATATATATATATATATATATATATATATATATATATATATATATATATATATATATATATATATATATATATATATATATATATATATATATATATATATATATATATATATATATATATATATATATATATATATATATATATATATATATATATATATATATATATATATATATATATATATATATATATATATATATATATATATATATATATATATAATGCATGTTGTTTGTTTTTGATTATGTTGACTGCACGGTCTTGTAGGGTCAGTTGGGCACAATCTGTGAGAAACAGAGCCCCATGCTGCAATTCACTCTGCTAGAAATTTGGAAACAGCATGCTGTCTTACTTAGCATTTGTGCTGGAAGTTCCAATATTAATATTTCAGAGTGTTTGTGTGTAAATCTGAGGTCAGTGCAGAGGATTCGGAAAGAGTCCAATGGTGATAACAAAGGTGTTTTGGAATGATCACTAGTGATGGCAATGTTATGCCTCCTTTTATCTTCTCACAGGGCCTCAGACTCAGGGTTAGGGTTAGAGACTATCTTGAAGGTATAGTGCTGTCCTGGGTCAAAAGAGTGGCAACTGGAAGGCCATATGTCTAGCAACAAAACTTTGCTGTGAAATAATTTCTACAACCACATCACCTCTTACACCTGGCCACCCAACTCCCCAGACTGCAACCCCTTGATAATTATGTGTGGGGTGCAGTTGAGTGAGAGACCAGCAAAACTCCTTGTAACAATAAAGATGAACTGAAGGTAAGAATTATGGCAGTATTCACCAACTTAAACAAGGGTACTGTCCAGAAGAGTTGCAGGAGCTTCCAAAATTATCTGGAGGCCAATGGCAATATTATTGAATAAATTTACTTAGTTTTTGAAGATATTTTTGTAATTTTAGTAAATTTATTTATCGCACACTGTATATGTGTCTATGGCTATATTGTGTTGAATACATCTGTTCCTGTCTGATCACCGAAGTTAAGCAACATCGAGCCTGGTCAGTACTTAAATGGGTGACCATTTGAGAATACTAGGTGCTGAAAACGTAAGGACCAAGAATGGTCCACCAAGGTTTTGGGGTTGGGTGCAGGGCTAACATCCCTGCCCTGTAAAAAACAGTTTGTTACAGAAACAGCAACAAAATGTTGCTGCCCTATGCACCATCTGGGTGTGATGGATAAATGATGATGATGATGACCCTGTATATATGAAAATTTAAATGTACAAATGTACTTTGTTTATAGAGAGTACACTAAGTCATCCCATGACTAAAAGACTCTTTCTTCTTTGCAACACTGTATCCTGCAGTTATATTTTTATTAGTATTATTATGATAGTGTTCAAAAATATTGAAAGTGTGTTATTTGGAACCCAGATAATTTCAGTTACCACATCAGCCCTTCCAACTGGCCACCTAACTCCCCAGACTGCAACCCCTTGATAATTATGTGTGGGGCTCAGTTGAGTGAGAGACCCAAAAAACTTCTTGTAATACCAAAGATAGACTAAAGGCAAGGATTATGACAGCATTCACCAACTTAAACAAGGAAACCATCCACAAGAGTTGCAAGAGATTCTGAAGTCATCTGAAGGCTATAGCTGACGCTAATGTTGATTTTATTGAATATATTTACCCTTTACCATTTCCAGATATTTTTGTATAGTTTTGGTAAATATATTTGTTAAAATGATACGTGTTATTTTCATTTTAGTGTAATTTAGACAACAATTCATCCATCGCACATGTATATATTTGTGTTTATATTTATGCAGCCTATCTTCATTCAAACATTTCATTGACTAATATAGACATACAAGCAGTATAGCCCGGCATTGCTTGGGTGTAATGAAAGCTTTAAAACTAATCCATGGTCCTGGAGCTCAGACTCAGCCTAAAGAATATTTGAAATAATAAAATAATTGCGACAATTTAGCAATCGCACCGTATATATATATATATATATATATATATATATATATATATATATATATATATACACACACACACACACACACACACTAGCAGTATAGCTCGGCATTGCTCGGGTGTAATGAAAGCTTTAAAACTAATCCATGGTCCTGGAGCTCAGACTCCTTGAACGTTGGCACGAAAGACTAAAAAGCAATAGTTGTTTCCAGTTAAAGCGAAACCGAAGATTGAAAGAAAAATGAATGGATGGAAGTCAAATTTTGAAGTTTGGTGAGAATCGGATAAAAATTGTGGATTTGTATAAAGGACATACAGATAGACACACACAAACATCTTGCCTTTTATATATATATATATATATATATATATATATATATATACATACACTGTAATGGTTGTTACAATGTTTTTATAAATTCATAGTCTCACTACACAAAAATTTTGTGTTTCGAAGCCAGCCCATTATGTTGTTGGCTTCATCTTCAGGTGTTTTTTTTTGTGTAGTGATACGATGAATTTATAAAAACATTGTACCATTACAGTATAACGCTCTACATTTGTATCGAGCACACTTTATAAAAGTAAATGCATGAACAAAAGGTTAAAAAACCTACGAGTTCAGCAGCTTAGTTACAATACTATATATATATATATATAAAATCGCTTTTTCTGCACTATTGTAAGAACTGCAATCTTGAAACTTCTGAATATCGTTTCTTATGTCTTTGTCTATGAGTGTATCAAATTTGATTAAAATTGGATCACTCCTTCTATAACCTGATTTTTTTATTATCAATTTTCAATATCTATTGGGGGTACTTCAACACAAAACTTAGCTAAGAACACTTGCAGACGCTTATAGTACAACTGTGTAAATTTTCAAGAAAATTGGTTCAGCCGTTTTGGAGTCTATAGGTAACAGACACACACAGAGACAAAGTTCCATTTATACATAAGTTTAGATCAGATGTCTACTTATTTTTGGACTGATCCTTTCCAGTATTCCAGTGAAGGTTGATTAAGATTTTAATGAAAATTTTTTTTTATATTTTAGAAAACTGAACATGTCTTCTAATTTTATATCCAAGCATGTTTTCTTGAGTAATTTTTTTTTTCCTTCAAAAATGTGTTATGGTAATTTTTTCTTCAAAAATGTATATTTTTCACTCTGGATCAGGGTGGATCTGAGAACAGCAGCAATTAAGAGGTGGTTCCATGCTCCTCACAACCTCCCAATCAGAGGTTTTGCTGCCGGATGCTGTTTACTGTCACACCCAGGACCCAAAGGTAAATTAAGACAAAGTTATTTTAACCACACTGAAATCTGCATTTTGTTGTGATGGTGATTTTTAAAAAACATCTGTGAATGCTAAAATTATTTTAAATTCTTTAATTCATCCATTGTTGCTATAGATTCTTTTTGCAAAACAAGCATTTCAATATAAGGAAACTCACTGGAAATCGATAGAAATGTATAAGTGTTAAATGTTATTTTCATTTTAATAGGTTTATGTTCTTGTTTAATATCTTCATGGTGTACTTTATTGGTGTCTTCAACAAGCCTTTTCCTGTATTATGACGGTGGACAGGAATGTATTTTTAGATATTGTGCAATAGAACTTGGATCTGACAAATGAAATGTAAGTCATCTTGATAATATTGTGGTTGTCAGACCAACATATGTAGTGATCTTTTTTTGTCAGAGATACAATATCCCAAAGAACATGTAAACTGATATACAATGTTGGTTTTTTCTGGAACACTTGTTGACGGAGAAGAGTTATTGCATAAGGTTAAGTTGGTTGAGTTGATATATAATTAGTTTTTTTTTTTCACTAGGATCAATAGAAAATATATAAGTACTTATGAGATTTTTTTTTAGGATTTTTTGATTTTGTATATAGTAAGAATGCATTTGATTATGCTAAAGTAGGTTGATATGTTTAGTGTTATTTAAGAAAGTATCATATATCACACACATATATATATATATATATATATATATATATATATATATATATATATATATATATTTTAATGAAACTTGGTTATAAACAACCGACAATTTGAAATGAATTGTTTGAACATTATTTTTTTATCAATACTCATATTTAAGTAGATATTCTGTTTTTAATTAAACAGTATTATATATCTATATCTACTGGCCTGATTATTTAGGATAAATTTTTATTACGAAATTATCTAGATAAGGGTCGCAGGTTCAAATCCTGCCAAATGACACACATTTTCGTAATAAAAATTTATCGTAAATAATCAGGCCAGTAGATATAAATAAATAATACTGCTTAATTAAAAACAGAATATCTACTAAAATACGAGTATCGATAAAAAATAATGTTCAAACATATATATATATATATATATATATATATATATATATATCCACCATAAACACACACATACATGCTCTAACACACTTACACATGCACTCACTACAATTAATGACAGTAGTAGCAGCCAAGAATGACCATTTGTTGAAAGGAACGGAACTCGAACACAAGCTCTCCTACCATTCTGAAGATAAGATTTTGATCTCGAAATATTAATGTATAATAAATAGGTAATACCCAACAACTTCTTCACCTTCCCTTTATTTCACTGAACGCATTGTGATGTTCTTTTTGATTTGTTAATATTTCTAATGGCACATTTAATTTGTTCATCAATAATGTAATTATGAAAGTCATAATTAATGAAAGTTTCCTCAATGTTTTTTCAATTCATTGTAGAAAATCTTTTTTGTGGAAGAGCTAACTTTTTCCGAGCTTATTAAATTTTGTATGTACGGCATATATTTGACAGAGATAAGTAATTGTGCAAGATTAAACTGGTTGTTAAATTTAGTATGACATAATTTAGGATATGTTGAATTCATATGCAAATTTTCACCAAATAAATAGAAATAAATTCAGTAGTATATTTTGGCTTCGGATATCAACATGGAAAGGGTACGAAAACCTAAAATTCTGAAACGAGATAGTAAAACCCCTGGGGACAGAGAAAATATGGAATTATTGGTACCAAACATTTTTAAACTTCCTCAAGCATATTGAGAGTGAGAAGATGGATATTCCTTTAAATTACATGTTATCTGATATATACAAACTGTTCAGCAAATGTATCAGTCCATCAGTTAAGTGCCATACGTGATACACGCTTTGGGTGATCATGTTTTGAAAGAGACATGACTGACTGGACAGAAGATTTTCTATCCTGCTCTTTAAACTATAGCTGAAGGTAGAAAAGACAGATTGTATTAATAAGTAGTAATTAATGGGGGATCAGTTTATTACTTAATAACAATAGAAAACAGATCCCCCAGTTTTTGCCCAGTATAAGCTTTACTTATGTTTCCAACTATTATCTTCATACAGTCATTTAAGTGCCATACGTGATAAACGCTTTGGACGATCATGTCTGGAATGAGACATGACTGACTGGACAGAAGATTATCCCGCAGTAGGTTGCCATTACTTTCTGCGGTTGACTGGTTGCCAGCCAAGGCTATAAAACTTAATCTATCCTGTTATTTAACCCATACCTGGAGGGAAGAGATGGATTAATACCTTTCCCAAGGGTATTTGCACGTAAGTGAAAGCAAGTAATTCAACTGGAATTTGAACTCGTCTCCCCACTTTCTCATTCCGAGCCGATATTCACTGCACCACAGCACACATTCACAGCAAATGTATAAACTGAAAAAGCTATTAATATTTGAAAAAAAGCTTTCATTCAAGGAAATAGTGAGATATACACCAGGCATGTACTTGAAAGCAAAACTAAACAACTAAACAGTCTGGAGAAACCTTGGATCAATATCTTTAAGCATTGCATGTTTTGGCTCAGGACTGTAAATTCAAAGATGTCCGCAATCTAGTTTACAAAAAGGAAACTATTAGAGATGCCTTTATTTATGGGTTATTAGCACTTTCTATTTTGCAGAGACTTCTTGAAAACAAAATGCACACCCTCACAGAAGATGGAAGCCAAGCACGTGTGAAAAGGCCGATCCTAAATTCTGAAGCCTATTCTGCTGATATCCAAACAAGTTTGAGTTTGAATTTTGTTTAACAGCATATCAACCTATATAAGTTATTTAATGCCAAAAAGGTGGGGTTTTAAGGTATTTCTTTTAATATTCTGTTATAGTGAGAAGGTTGATTTAGTCAGATTTTGATGAAAAAGTTGTTTATATTTCTTATTTTTGTATTTTAGAAAACTGAAAATGTTTTCTAGTTTTGTATTCAAAAATGTATTGCAGGTAATAATTTTTTTCTTCAAAAATGTATTATGGCAATTTTTTTTCCTTCAATATTTGAAAAAAAGTCTATTTTCTATAAAAGTCTATTTTTATATTTTCATAATGTTTTGACCTTATTTTGGGGGTTAACTATTTGCCCATAGCTGTGACCCTAAAAGGTGCTACCACTCCGGGTTAGGGTGGACCTGAGAACAATAGCAATTAAGAGGTGGTTCCATGCTCCTCAAAACCCCCCAATCAGAAGCCTTGCTGTCAGATGCAATTTACCGTTATACCCAGGACCTCCAAACAAGTTATCAAGCAGCATTGATATTGTAACCCCAAACTAATGCCTTAACTTTTCAGCAAAAGGAAAATCAAAAGGAGGATGACTCTTGGACATCCACTGCTAGCAAATTCCTTTTAAAAGAAAGGTGCTTTTTCTGCAGAGGCACTAAGCACTGTTGAACCTAAGGACTGAGTTGCTACAATTACAAGATGGAAGGTCATTTCACTAAAGTCTGTCATTTGAAAGCTAATAAGTTTTTGTAATAAATCTGTAGGCAAATAAAAAAAAATATCTTGTGAACAACAAATCAGCTGACAATGTACTAATGAAAACAGAAACAAAAATCCACTCTTTCTCTCACAGCAACAGAAACATCCTTTTGTTCACCAATCTGCTAAAAATCAAACTGTTGTGAGTAAAAAAAAAAAAGCAACAGCTTTTATTCATCAAGCAATTTTTCTGATTGGTCACACCAGATACAGAGGCAAGATTCATTAGCATAACTTTTGATACACATAGTAGTTTTTGTTGTGCTACTAATTTTATTAAGTCTTTTCATCTTCGCCATATTTTTCACTACTTTCTTTGCTACAAGAACATTATAGATCTTTCTTAGATCAAAGTCTTACATACCAGATAAAAACGAACTGCATTTCATCAAAGGCAGATCCTGTTCATCATTTCTGCCACAATAACAACTGGCCTACTGAGTTTTGAAAATCACAGTAAAATAACTTGTCAACAAAAAAAAAAAAAAAAATTGTTGACTCAGGAAATAGTCATAGTTTTATCAACACCAACATGGCTCAATCTATGGGTTTGGACATTAGGCCTACTAACTCTGTTGTCAGCATGATTTCACCTGACTTGTTATTAAAAAGTCTAAGAAAATGTAAAGCAAATCTTACACTAAGTACAGAAACTTAGAAAAATTTTGATTTATCCTTAATGGATAATTTATGTGCTGGTGTGATCCTTGTACAAGGCTTTCAAGGCCTGCAGAAAAACAGTCATTTGAGGGCAACAGACTACCTCTAAAACTGTGGACAAGCTGGAATAAGGATTTCATCTCTTCTGTTAAAAAAATTTGTTGCCTGACTGTAGACCTATATCTGTGATACACTAGAGAAGAGAAGGAATATATAAGGAAGGAAATAAAAAGCCTGTTGGATTTGGATATCACTGAGTGAAATAGTTCTCCTCAGAGAGCACAAGTAGTGGTGATTAAGGAAGAGAAACAAAAAAAAAAAAAAAGCTCAGTCATAGATAATTGCAGAAATGATAACTCGTAATTTAAAGGATACCTATTCTCTACCTAAGATTAAAACAATGGTTTCAAAAATAGCAAAGTCTAGTTTGATTTGGTTTATTTTGTTTTATAGCATATCAACACCTCGATGGGTTATGTAATGATAAGACTTTTATGATAGGTTTGTTTGAATTAAATGTGTGTTCTTTGTAAGAAAGCAGTTTGTAGATCAGGTCTCATTCCATAATTTTTTGGAAAGAGTGCTTTTGTGAAGAGTCAAATGTATTGTTAGAAATAATTTTTTTGACGGACCTGAAGGAGACTACCCCCACCTTTAAATTTGTTGTTTTGCAGTTTTTAAAATTTTTTTCCAGTGCAATCTTATAGATTACACCCTAAAACTTTGATTGACAAAAATAATTTGGAAAAATTTCAGTATTTAAACAATTTTGGTGGGGGGCTCAGTTTTTCATACAACTGAATAGTAAATTGATCCTCCATTTTAGAACCACTTGCTGGAACAACATTACCACCCCCAGTTAATTTGTTGATTATCAATTTTTTTTTTTTACTTTTTTCATTGCAATCTTATCGATTAAACCCTAAACTTTCCGATTGATAAAAAAAAATTGTAAAAATTTCAACATTTAAACAATTTTAAGGATGAGGCAGTTTTTCATACAAACTTATAGTAAATTCAATCCTGTGCAGTTAACTTTTTTGCGAGCTGAATCCTTTGCAAAATCTTTGAACAAAGCCATTCTTGGAGTTAAGGAGGAAGGTACCATCATAAGAACTGAAGAAAACTTGAAAAAGACAAAAACAAGAGCAACAACTCGTCCCAAAAACCAAAACAAAGTGACCCCAATGCGAGTGATTCCAAAATGGAGGATCGATTTACTATATCGTTGGACAAGAAATTGAGACTCCCCAAAATTGTTTAAATACTGAAATTTTTTCAATTTTTGATAATCAGAAACTTTATGTAATAACCGATAAGACTGTGCTGAAAAAGTAAAAAAAAATGAAAACAACAAATTTAAAGGTGGTGGTAGTCTCCTTCATGTCCACATTTTTTTTTTTTTTTTCAAAAACTGCATTGCTGGTATTTTTACTACAAAAATATATTTTCATACTTTTATAGTGTTGAGACTCCAATTAGGGGGTTAACAATTTGCTCATAGCTGGGACCCAAACAGGTACTACCACCACGGGTCAGTGTGAACCTGGGAACAACAGCAATTAAGAGTTCCTCAAAACTTGCTGCCGGATGTAGTTTATCATCATACCCAAGAAACACAGCTTTCGAAGCTTCGTCTAATTTCAAAGGATATTGTTTAGGATCATAAATGGTAGATGAAGTGACCATTTGATATAAAATTGAATTTATAAGAAGCAGGAGACATATGACAGAGGAAGAGAAATTTAGGGAAGGAAAGAAGAAAGCAATGAGGGAAAGAGAGATAAAAGGAAATAAGATGAAGAGAAAGGGAAAAGAAAAAGAACAAAAATGATAAAAAACAAAGTGGTGATAGAAAGAGAGAGAAACAAACAGTAACAGATAAAGAGAGAATGTAAGAGAGAGAAAGCAGAAGAGGATGAGAGAGTGAACAATTAGAAGGAAAGGAGAAAAAGAGTGAGAGAGAGAGAAAGAAAATAGAAACAAACAACCAAGAGAATAGCAAGAGGAGGAGATAAGAAAAGTGAACAAAAAGGTTGAAAGGAGGAGCAACAGAATTTAAAGGAAGACAGACAAAAAAAATATCATGAAAAAGGAGATTGGAAGAGTAGGGGTGAGTTATAAAGACAAAGAGTAATAACAAGAGAAAGAGGTTGAATTGTGAGAGTGAGGAGAACAAGAGAGTGTGAGAAAGATTATAAAGTTTTTGAAAGAAAATAGCCATTTAAAAATGAAACAAAAAAACAGTAGTTCTTTTTGTTTTCTATAAGCAGCCATATGCTCCAATATCAACCAAAGGAAGAAATATGGTAATACTTCACAGAAACTCTTTTTATCACACTGAAACCACCATTTTTTTTTGTTAGCTCAAAAGCAGAAGTAGAATTAAAAGGAAAGACTAAAAATAATTATTAGCTGTTAATATTTTGCAAAAACTGTTCCAACATCCAAAAACAGTTAGGAAACACCACAATTTAAGCAAACAAGCATGATTAGACATGCCCAGCTGAGTGATCTTAGAGATCAGGGTTAAAAAAAAATCAAACTAATAGCAAGAAGAATCAGTTATGCAGTTATTAGAATGGCACGTATACCCAACCAGATAGAAGAGAGCCATGCATATTAGTACTATTAGTTTACCTTGGTTCCACTAGGGGGCGCTCCGGCAGGTCCAGTGTGACCACCGGTTGGCTGGGGTGCTTCAATTTCCCCTTCAGGCTCCTCATCAACTTCGGCTATGTCCGAAAGTTCAGAGCTACTATTATAGTCAAGCCCTTGTCCATAGTGAGTATGGTTATGTGCGTCCTGAAGGATAGGAAATGTGACAAGCTAAAAATAAACTTGTGCATCCTGCAGTTCACTTTTTTTAAAAATTATTCTTGGCACATTTACTGAAATGGAGTTAGAAACGATTTTCTTTAAACCTTTAACTGCCCCGAAATTTTATCTGCCTCTCTTGATGCGTTGTGTGAAAAAAAATTAACAATAACATGTAAAAAGTCACTAATCATTTCATTAAATAAATTCATTTTGAGGTTCTTGACAAAATCCAAAAGAGGATCTGCAATATAATCAGTCTCAACCTGGCAGCCGGCCTTCAGTCATTTTCTCATTGATGTGATGTGACTTCCCTCTGTCTTTTCTACAAATATTTTCATAGTAACTTCACTGACAAGATCCCCCCCCGCCACCCAGTACCCCAATCACATGTATTTACTCATGCTACTAGATTGGCATCAAGGTACCATCCTTTTATCAAAATAGTTAAATGTAACCACCTCTTCTACTTTAATAGTTTCTTTTCTCACACTTTCCATTTGTAGAACTCACTTTCATTTGCTTGCTTTCCTGATAGCTAAAATCTCCAAAAGTTTAAATGCAATGTCAATTGCCATCTTTTATCTACTTGATTCCCATTCATCTCTTATCTTTACTTTGACATCTCCTGTACCATTTTTATTCCCTCACGGTAACCTCCTGTGCATCAGTGGCATTTTTGCCTTGTTTGGGGTGAAATGAAAAAAAAAAAAATATAGAGAGACAATCTACTCAAAGTGTCTTCTCCCTCATTTTCTGAATGACAATGTCTATACGAATAGCCACATGCTTGAGATATATATTATCTATGTATTCTGTTTCTGACACAATTTAATAGTCATTCAAGAAATCTTATGAAAGAGAAATTTGCACTCTCTGGTGGAATTAGAACCAGCATCTATCTCTTGCAGGAGCAACCGGCATTAGATCCAACATGCTTTAGGCCATCTTGACCACAGAGTTAATCATTGATCGTGCCTTATAAACTTAAACCTTTCTCAGACTAAGTATTCATATCTGCTCAGTTTTGTATGCTAATGTAAACAAAGCAATTCTTAACAGTCTGAAGCACTTGGATCTAATGATAGTTGAATAACATTAATGTCGGATTAATAAATAAAAATCTATCACTTTTTTACAAATTAAAATGTACATATCTGTTCTTTATTTAAAATAAATATTTTGTATCTGCAACCCACCACCAAGTCTGTTTCCATGTGCAAAACCACAAAAAAAAAAAAAACTCTGTAAAAGTCAGAGATCAATTTGATAATATACTGATATTATAAACTTCTAAAAGTATTTAAAAAAAAAAACAAAAAAAAAAAACAATATTTTTCAATTCTAACAAACTGGCCAAAGAAAGATGGTTAGAAAACTAATATCCAAAAATTATCTCACCACATTTTTTCCCTATTATTTAAGTCGTGTCAACAAAGAGTGTGCCAAACTGTAATCACTGAAAATTTCCACAAGTAATTTGGTACACCAAGTAGCAAGGTGAAAGCTGTTTACATCAAGGTGTGCAGGAACAGCATCAACAAGACAAATAAAAGATTCAAATGATCAATCAATATTGAATATATTAAAGATGCTTTCTCAAAATTACAAAGATTTATCTATTTTTTAGCAAAAAGAACATAAAAATAACAAGACTAAAATAATAGGGAGTTTTAAAAGTCCCATGACCAATTAGGGTCAGAGGTGCTTCACATGTACTGAAGCTATAGCAGCAGTGGTATGTCTAGGGTAAGATAACCTGACAGAGTACAACTCACTTCAGGCTGGTTCTGAATTCAGAGTTTTCCTTGTCCTAAACTGGTTGCCACCACAAAGCAAGAAAACTGAGTCTACACGACTATTTAACCCATAGCTGTGAGAAGAGGAGAATGATTCATACCTATGTACTGCACATGTAGTAGCAGTGGTGTGTCTAAGGCTGGTTTTTCTTCTCCCAGACTGGTTGCTACTTCAAGGCAAGAGAGCATAGTCTGCTTTATTCAACCTAGGTCACTGAATATGTCATGTTTCAATTTTCCATTTTTATTTTTACTATTATTGTGATCTAGGATTGTGATCTTTATGCTCTTTTTTTGAAAAACTTAATTTTTTAAAATTATTTTTAAAATCATAACTAATTTTTCTAGAATTTGCATAAAGCATACCTAGAAAATCTACATATAGATTATCTATTGTCAGACAAGTGATGACTGATGAGAGAAATCTTAAATGAAGAATAAACACTAAGAACTCTTAACAAAGCCATTGCTAATTCTGGTAAATTGTGTTCTTTGAAATGGTTGCGAAAATATCGTACAATTGCCAGTCAATTCAAATGTAGACATATTTTTTATAATCTTGTAAATAAACAAGATAATTTCTACATACAGGTTGAATATCCTTTATCCAAAACCAAAAAAGTTTTTCAGGTGCTGACATAACTTTCAACAAATGGAAAATTTCTGAAAAACACTGAGAAGATTCATAGGTAATGTGCAGCTGCTGTAACCACATCTGCCCTCAGATATGAAGACTATGTTAACACCAGTTTTTTTGTAAGACATTGTCACAGCAACACCATTGCCTGTGTATTAGTTACCAAGTGTTTCATGCTCAGTAAAGATATTCAAAATGTCAAAAGTTCCTGTATTTATATATTTTTTGTAAGCAGTGATTGTGTTTTTTGTATACATACAGAAAGTACATTTTATTTTTACATGAAATCTGTGTCAGAGTTACATGACTAGTGTTATTATTTGTATGTACACAAAATTTATTAAATCTGATATAAAACTACCTTCAGGGTATATGTTATTTATATAAAAACTACCTTCAGGGTATATGTTATTTATATAAAAACTACCTTCAGGGTATATGTTATTTATATAAAAACTACCTTCAGGGTACATGTTAGTTATATAAAACTACCTTCAGGGTACATGTTATTTATATAAAACTACCTTCAAGGTATATGTTGTTTATATAAAACTACCTTCAAGGTATATGTTATTTATATAAAACTACCTTCAGGGTATATATATATATATATAAGCTGTGTTACAAAATTTAAAGGGTGTCAGGTTTATGCTTGGGTTCCATTTTATAAATTCTATACACAAATGAAATAGGCTGTATTTTAAAATCTGAAACTGAAGCACACCCAAGAATTTCAGGTAAAGGTTTCTCAACCTGTAACATGTAATATTTTTGTTGTTATTAAAATGCTAAATATAGCTTTTTAAAACAATAAAAATTGCCAAGGGACTCAGGGAATATACAGTTATAGCAATGTCCCTTTAACACATTGTTTTTATGGGTACAGAGGTTAAACATTGCCAAAATAGTCATATTAAAGTAATTACGATCAAGCTATGGTGAATTGCTGTAGCGATTTTGAGGGAAAATAAATTTTCCCTACTATGTTAAAATGCTATATTTTAGTCTTATGTGTTGTGAGGTTGCTTCAGGATATAAATAATACAATGAAAAAGGTTAAAAAAATTAGCAATATTAAAGTAATTCTCACAAAGTTATAAAGCATTATTATAAAGAATTGAAAAGTAAACAAAGGCTTTCTATTGACCGTATTAAAAAGTCATTTTAATTGATTATGTGGTGCGTACTTGAACTGTGGAAAACTGATAGCAAAATGGATTAAAATGTTTTAAAAATATCAAGAAAGTGGCAGTCATCATGGCTAAAAAAAAAAAAAAAAAAAAAAAAAAAAGACGAAAACACTGTGTTTTTCTTATCATTTTACACCTTAAATCACCCTTCTGGCAGAATGGTTTAATTTAGAGAAGATTTAAATTTTAAGACTGAAATAATTACTTTAGAAATTTTTTTCCTCCTAATTCTAATACTTAATAGCTGAAATAAATATATACGCTGAAATAAACATATACAATTTGTGGCAGATATACCTTCCATTTAATGGTAAGACATGAATATTTACCCAATCATTTCCACAAAGGCAGAATTTGGTTAATTTTTACAGTGGGGAATTCTGAATGCAAATGCTTGAGCAAAAATTTCCCATAGAGTTAGGCTATTACCTGCATTTCTCCAGCCCTTTGTTATTGACTTGTCTGAGATTTCAAACAGATAAGACAAGAGTTAGATGAAAAACAAATGTTGCAGTTTAGCCATTATGTAAAAGGAATATATAGGAGATATTTCTTCCGTACCCTGTATATCATGTAACATGTTAACATTGTTTTTTAAAATATACAGTATGAAAAAAGTTCTATATTAAAGAGAGCTTATATATGGCTGAGTCGTGTTGTAGAGTAGTTATCACACTGAAGGTTATAATCGTGCTAATCAACTTAACGCACACAAAATGTTAGGAACTTGGTAATCTTCCACTAAAAGCTGACTCCTTAGTATTCAGCTAACTGCCAACTAATATCAACTGCCTTAGTCCAACTATGTCTAAACTGGAACTAACTAATAGTTCTACTGAACTCCAACAGAACTCTAAAGAACTCTCTAGAACTTCTAAGAACTCATATGAACTTCCCAAAAACTTCTAGAGTTAACTTCCTGTTAACTCTTATTAATATAGGAGGGAGAGTCCATTATCTGAGGAATAGGTGTGTTTCACCATAACAATATAGGAGGGAGAGTCCATTATCTTTCTGACCATAAGACTTGGATTCAAACCTCAGCATAGTCAATTTATCAGGAAGGTGACTTCTTTATGTTAAGTCAACTTAAGCCTATATAACACAATTTTAGACTGTTGGTCATTTGTGGTCGAGAGGTCTAAGACATGCTAGATCAGTTGGTGGCTTCCCCTATGTGAATAGGGGTCGCAGGTTTGAATCCTGCCAAATGACATACATTTTCGTAACAAAAATTTATCGTAAATAATCAGGCCGGTAGAAATAAATATATAATAATGTTTGATTATAAACAGAATAGCTACTTCAATACTTTAATTAGTATCAATCAAAAATAATGTTCAAACAAATAATTTGAAATTGTTGGTTATTTATAACTAATTTCATTAATGTGCATTAATTTCCGAATTATACATATACACACTAATAATAAATATATATTTGTACCTTATCATTAAGTACATCTCTGAATTACATCAGGAGTATAAATTATATATAATACATACTTCGGTGATCATGTCTCAAGGGAGACATGACTGACTGGGCAGAAGATTTTCCCGCAGTAGGGTGCCATTACTTTCTGTTCCCAACCAAGGTAGACTGGTTGTCAACACAATCTGTCTTGGTTATTTACCCCATAGCTGGAGGGAGAAGTAATGGATTACTACCTTTCCCAAGGGTATTTGTGTGTTTGTGAATGCAAAGAATTCAACAGGAATTTGAAGTCTGATATCCATTTTCTTGATCCAAGCTGATAGGCACTGTACAACAATGACCATCCGCACCATTACCAAATTGAGTGAGACTTTGCATATTTGCAAACGATTATAAATGAATTCTTGCTTCCGTGTTTTCTGAAAACATTTGTGTTGAAAAATATTATTTTCATTTTTAATTCTATTTTTATTGGATTTTGTTAGGGCGCTCTCCACCATTTTAATGATAAATGAACCATTCCATGCACTACAAATAGTGATAGTGTCAAGACCTCAGTGTTGTTGGAGGTAATGTCACAGTAGCGATATACCAGTGCTAGAGTGATCGGAACTGAGCTAACAAGATAGTCGGATACTTCCAGTAGTCAACCGTAAGTGATTTTAATCAGACTTTACATCATACGAAGAGACGTACAATTAATACCTTGTTTCCTGTATGATTACTAACCCCACTTTGTAAATACTATTTTCTTATACTTATTTTATTACTAGTTTGATTCCATCTTATTATTGATGCTTTTTATCCCAACCCTCTGGTCAGATCCACTCTTCATTATTACTATTATTTTATTACTAGTTTGATTCCATCTTATAATTGATGCTTTTTATCCCAACCCTCTGGACAAATCCACTCTTCATTATTACTATTATTTTATTACTAGTTTGATTCCATCTTATTATTGATGCTTTTTATCCCAACCCTCTGGACAAATCCACTCTTCATTATTGCTATTATTTTATTACTAGTTTCATTCCATCTTATTATTGATGCTTTTTATCCCAACCCTCTGGCCAAATCCACTCTTCATTATTACTATTATTTTATTACTAGTTTGATTCCATCTTCTTATTGATGCTTTTTATCCCAACCCTCTGGCCAGATCCACTCTTCATTATGACTATTATTTTATTACTAGTTTGATTCCATCTTATTATTGATGCTTTTTATCCCAACCCTCTGGCCCAGATCCACTCTTCATTATTACTATTATTTTATTACTAGTTTGATTCCATCTTATTATTGATGCTTTTTATCCCAACCCTCTGGCCAGATCCACTCTTCATTATTACTATTATTTTATTACTAGTTTCATTCCATCTTATTATTGATGCTTTTTATCCCAACCCTCTGGCCAGATCCACTCTTCATTATTACTATTATTTTATTACTAGTTTGATTCCATCTTATTATTGATGCTTTTTATCCCAACCCTCTGTCCAGATCCACTCTTCATTATTACTATTATTTTATTACTAGTTTGATTCCATGTTATTATTGATGCTTTTAATCCCAACCCTCTGGCCAGATCCACTCTTCATTATGACTATTATTTTATTACTAGTTTCATTCCATCTTATTATTGATGCTTTTTATCCCCACCCTCTGGCCAGATCCACTCTTCATTATTACTATTATTTTATTACTAGTTTCATTCCATCTTATTATTGATGCTTTTTATCCCCAACCCTCTGGCCAGATCCACTCTTCATTATGACTATTATTTTATTACTAGTTTCATTCCATCTTATTATTGATGCTTTTTATCCCAACCCTCTGTCCAGATCCACTCTTCATTATGACTATTATTTTATTACTAGTTTGATTCCATCTTATTATTGATGCTTTTAATCCCAACCCTCTGGCCAGATCCACTCTTCATTATGACTATTATTTTATTACTAGTTTGATTCCATCTTATTATTGATGCTTTTTATCCCAACCCTCTGTCCAGATCCACTCTTCATTATTACTATTATTTTATTACTAGTTTGATTCCATGTTATTATTGATGCTTTTAATCCCAACCCTCTGGCCAGATCCACTCTTCATTATTACTATTATTTTATTACTAGTTTCATTCCAACTTATTAATAATGCTTTTTATCCCAACCCTCTGGCCAGATCCACTCCTCATTATTACTATTATTTTATTACTAGTTTGATTCCAACTTATTAATAATGCTTTTTATCCCAACCCTCTGTCCAGATCCACTCTTCATTATTACTATTATTTTATTACTAGTTTGATTCCATCTTATTATTGATGCTTTTTATCCCAACCCTCTGGCCTGATCCACTCTTCATTATTACTATTATTTTATTACTAGTTTGATTCCATCTTATTATTATTGATGCTTTTTATCCCAACCCTCTGGCCAGATCCACTCTTCATTATTACTATTATTTTATTACTAGTTTGATTCCATCTTATTATTGATGCTTTTTATCCCAACCCTCTGGCCAGATCCACTCCTCATTATTACTATTATTTTATTACTAGTTTGATTCCATCTTATTATTGATGCTTTTTATCCCAACCCTCTGGCCAGATCCACTCCTCATTATTACTATTATTTTATTACTAGTTAGATTCCATCTTATTATTGATGCTTTTTATCCCAACCCTCTGGCCAGATCCACTCTTCATTATTACTATTATTTTATTACTACTTCCATTCCATCTTATTATTGATGCTTTTTATCCCAACCCTCTGGCCAGATCCACTCTTCATTATTACTAGTATTTTATTACTAGTTTGATCCCAACCCTCTGTCCAGATCCACTCTTCATTATTACTATTATTTTATTACTAGTTTGATTCCATCTTATTATTGATGCTTTTTATCCCAACCCTCTGGCCAGATCCACTCTTCATTATTACTATTATTTTATTACTACTTCCATTCCATCTTATTATTGATGCTTTTTATCCCAACCCTCTGGCCAGATCCACTCTTCATTATTACTAGTATTTTATTACTAGTTTGATCCCAACCCTCTGTCCAGATCCACTCTTCATTATTACTATTATTTTATTACTAGTTTGATTCCATCTTATTATTGATGCTTTTTATCCCAACCCTCTGGCCAGATCCACTCCTCATTATTACTATTATTTTATTACTAGTTTGATTCCATCTTATTATTGATGCTTTTTATCCCAACCCTCTGGCCAGATCCACTCTTCATTATTACTATTATTTTATTACTACTTCGATTCCATCTTATTATTGATGCTTTTTATCCCAACCCTCTGGCCAGATCCACTCTTCATTATTACTATTATTTTATTACTAGTTTGATCCCAACCCTCTGTCCAGATCCACTCTTCATTATTACTATTATTTTATTACTAGTTTGATTCCATCTTATTATTGATGCTTTTTATCCCAATCCTCTGGCCAGATCCACTCTTCATTATTACTATTATTTTATTACTACTTTGATTCCATCTTATTATTGATGCTTTTTATCCCAACCCTCTGGCCAGATCCACTCTTCATTATTACTATTATTTTATTACTAGTTTGATTCCAACTTATTACTGATGCTTTTTATCCCAACCCTCTGGCCAGATCCACTCTTCATTATTACTATTATTTTATTACTAATTTGATCCCAACCCTCTGTCCAGATCCACTCTTCATTATTACTATTATTTTATTACTAGTTTGATTCCAACTTATTAATAATGCTTTTTATCCCAACCCTCTGGCCAGATCCAATGCTTTTTATCCCAACCCTCTGGCCAGATCCACTCTTCATTATTACTATTATTTTATTACTAGTTTGATCCCAACCCTCTGTCCAGATCCACTCTTCATTATTACTATTATTTTATTACTAGTTTGATTCCATCTTATTATTGATGCTTTTTATCCCAACCCTCTGTCCAGATCCACTCCTCATTATTACTATTATTTTATTACTAGTTTGATTCCATCTTTTTATTATTGATGCTTTTTATCCCAACCTCTGGCCAGATCCACTCTTCATTATTACTATTATTTTATAACTAGTTTGATTCCAACTTATTAATAATGCTTTTATCCCAACCCTCTGGCCAGATCCACTCTTCATTATTACTATTATTTTATTACTAGTTTGATTCCAACTTATTAATAATGCTTTTTATCCCAAACCTCTGGCCAGATCCACTCTTCATTATTACTATTATTTTATTACTATTGATTCCAACTTATTAATAATGCTTTTTATCCCAACCCTCTGGCCAGATCCACTCTTCATTATTACTATTATTTTATTACTAGTTTCATTCCAACTTATTAATAATGCTTTTTATCCCAACCCTCTGGCCAGATCCACTCTTCATTATTACTATTATTTTATTACTAGTTTCATTCCAACTTATTAATGATGCTTTATCCCAACCCTCTGGCCAGATCCACTCTTCATTATTACTATTATTTTATTACTAGTTTCATTCCAACTTATTAATGATGCTTTTTATCCCAACCCCTCTGGCCAGATCCACTCTTCATTATTACTATTATTTTATTACTAGTTTCATTCCAACTTATTAATGATGCTTTTTATCCCAACCCTCTGGCCAGATCCTTCATTATTACTATTATTTTATTACTGTTAGTTTCATTCCAACTTATTAATGATGCTTTTTATCCCAACCCTCTGGCCAGATCCACTCTTCATTATTACTATTATTTTATTACTAGTTTCATTCCAACTTATTAATGATGCTTTTTATCCCAACCCTCTGGGCTGTGATCCACTCTTCATTATTACTATTATTTTATTACTAGTTTCATTCCAACTTATTAATGATGCTTTTTATCCCAACCCTCTGGCCAGATCCACTCTTCATTATTACTATTATTTTATTACTAGTTTCATTCCAACTTATTAATGATGCTTTTTATCCCAACTCCTGGGTCAGATCCACTCTTCATTATTACTATTATTTTATTACTAGTTTCATTCCAACTTATTAATGATGCTTTTTATCCCAACCCTCTGGCCAGATCCACTCTTCATTATTACTATTATTTTATTACTAGTTTCATTCCAACTTATTAATGATGCTTTTTATCCCAACCCTCTGGCCAGATCCACTTCATTATTACTATTATTTTATTACTAGTTTCATTCAACTTATTAATGATGCTTTTTATCCCAACCCTCTGGCCAGATCCACTTCATTATTACTATTATTTTATTACTAGTTTCATTCCAACTTATTAATGATGCTTTTTATCCCAACCCTCTGGCCAGATCCACTCTTCATTATTACTATTATTTTATTACTAGTTTCATTCCAACTTATTAATGATGCTTTTTATCCCATCTCTCTCAGTCAATGCAGTAGTTTTTTCTCCATATTATTATCCTAGATTTTGATTTACTATTATTTTTTAACCTGCTTAAGTCTCATTATTTTTTCATTAAATTTTAATTTAATATACTTTTTACAACTAAAAACCAAAAAATAACAGTAATAATTTAAGTAATTCATTGGAAAATATATATATATATATAAACTAAAAAAAAAAAATGGTGACTTGGTTTATCATATTTACAATGAACCAAAACTCATAATCTGGTTGATCTTGTGACCTCAAATATTAGCATAAATATTATGGTGTTATTTTAATCAATAAAAGGATATAACTTTTATGCAAAGTGATTTATATATTATTAAATACAATAACTGTTTTGGTGCTTTTAAAAGAAAAATAGGAAGCACACATTATTACTCATAATTAAAAAAAAAGAAAAGTAAGTTACCGAATCTTCTATTTGTTGCTGCTGAAATTTAACAGTGAAACAATTTATTCAATTAAACATTCATTGTTGTTAAACAGGTTAATCAAATGGGAAGATTTCAGATAAAAATTTTTCATAAAAATATTTTCATTATGGACTTGAAACATTATTTGTGCAGACATTTCTCATGATGTATTTCAAAAATAATTATAAAAACGAAGAAAATTAAAATGCCACACAAGCAAATAGGAATTCCTTAATAATTTTAGGTAATATTTAAAAAATATTGAAAGCTTTTAAAAGTTTTAATTTCTATGTTTATAAAAAAAACATTCCAACTATTTTCTATTGTAAAAACCCTTATCAGGTGACTTCAATAGAAAAAAATCCTGTTCAACAGATTTCTATAGTAAGAACCCTATCAGGTGATTTCAACAGAAAAAAATAATCCTGTTCAACAGATTTCTATAGTAAAAACCCTAATCAAGTGATTTCAATAGGAAAAAATAATCCTGTTCAAAAGATTTCTATAGAAAAATCCTTATCAATACAATTTCTACACTAAAATTTATTTGTATTTTATTTCTAGAGTAAAAAGACATTGAAATGCACTTCTAAATCATGTGGTGATACCAAGCAAAAGCGATGGACCGGATGTTAGCGGTTTCACGACCAAAAAGCAAATGACCAAAAGTCGTCCGTGCGCCGCTGGCTCCATGCAGATGTTCCGGTTGAGAACTAAAAATTAATCAAGTATTAAATTTCCAGTTCGTGAGCCTACGTGAATTTTATTTATCAGCCAATGGGAAGCCCAGAATCAAATACAAGTGTGAAATCCCAAGTGATCTGCTGTGATCCTAAAAGAAGATATAAATAGCGAATACAGAAAGTATCTACAGTCAGACCGACTCGAGGAGAAGAGAGTAATTAGTATCTCCCTTGACCGAAAGTCAAGTGGCTTACTACGCTCGCCTCCCTTACCTCTTTCCTTCTTCCCTGCCTCAAAAACTACTTACTGACCTAAGGAGCGAATATATCAAAGGCATTCCTTACTTACACACTCCCCACATTCCTAAGCATTAATTCTCTTTCAGCATTTTTTGCCATGAACATTTCAACCTCCATTGGACCTATATTTCAAGTATTACTTCAATTGTAAAAACATTAATTGATATGTGTTATATATAAAATCTTATCTTTCAACTCAATTTGCTTTTCTTGGTTTATAACCTTTCTTTATGACTTATAGTGCGCTATCTACAACAAGGCCAAATTCTGTTAATCTTCAACAATATACAACTACCCTTCACTAGAACACATACTCCCACGACAAACAGGAAAAGAATAGATGTCCCCACTATAAGCAAACAGTTTACAATACAGTATTATTCAAATAATGACTAATATAAAATTAAAGCAAAACGTGCATCTATTTTGTAGCATAAAAAAAGTGTATAGAATTTTTCTTTTCATTTAATATTGAAAACATATAAAACAAAAAAAGAGTAAAACAACAGTGAAAAGATATGGTTTAAAAATGTATATAAATCCAAATGGATAAAATGAAAACCATGATAAATAAAGAGAAAAAAATGATTAAATAAACAAATGTTTCCTAAAAGAATAAAAAGAAAAGATTGCATTAGATAAAATCAAATTAAAAACATGCAAAAAAAATAAAAAAAATAAAGTAAAAGCTCAAATAAATAAATTCTAAAGAATTACTCAAAACAAAATAAAACCCCATTCATTTTCATTCAGTTTTCTACTTCTTTTGTTTTGTGAAAACGTCCCTAACTGCTAGAAAAGAATAGCAACAAAAATGCATTTAAAAAAAAAAAAAAAAAAAAAAAAAAAGAGAAAACATGGCCTCCTTTGTCTGAACAAAATTCATGCCAGAGGCATTTTCCTTTCAAACTACAAGGATGATTCCGGATAGCTATGCTGAAAATAAATTCAGTGATAATGTTTTTGTGATTAAAAGCAAAAAGATAACATTTAAAGAAGAGTCTTTTGTATCTGCTTTTCATTAAATTATATATATACATATATATATATATATACACACACACACACTGGAGGGAGTAGACAAAATAATAGAAACACTTAGTACCATAATAGCATAGTTTGTAAAATTTGATTAAACTGACAAAAGTTTGTCTTTTTTATGTTTAATCTAAGTAGTACCTCATTTTTTTGCTAAAATTGTTTCTTTTTTTTCTTTTTAACAGATATTATTTAAATAAGTTTATTAAAATCAACAGTCAGACCTATATGAGAATTTCAAGGGATCAACTTCATCCTATGGTTTGGGAACTGTTTCCCGGAGGGAAATACCATTTTCCAGTAAAAGTTGTAGCTGAATGGCATGAGGAACATTTTAATGAACTAGAATATCTTGTCTGGCTCCCACAGTCCCCAGATTTCAACATCATTGAACATTTATGGTTCATTTAAAAAAAAAAAAAACAAGTGATGAGTCAATATCTTCTACTATTATCATTGAAAGACTTGGAGACTGTTTTAGCTGAAGAATAGATAAAACTTCATATGGAAATTATTCATATTTTGTACACGTCAGTTCGATGCAGAATTCAATCTGTAATTACTGCCAAAGGTGGTCCTATCTCACACTGAAATAAATTTGCTTGAAAAGAATGAAATGGTCACCACTTACTCGTTACCCAGGTTTCAACCATATACGTTTTATCAGGATGTAAGGGCAGAACACATTTCTTAACGTTTATGTTTTGTGCGCATGACTGCCAGAATTACCACTGAAGGGTAGGGGATGAGCAAGAGTGAGGGTAACTGAATATGATCAGTCAGTCAGTTAACTGCCATACATGATACATGCTTGGGTGATCATGTCTTGAAAGAGACATGACTGACTAGGCAGAAGATTATCCCACAGTAGGTTGCCATTACTTTCTGTGGTAGACTGGTTGCCAGCCAAAGCTATAGAATCAATCTGTCCTGTTATTTAACCCATAACTGGGGGGAAAGCAGTGGATTAATACCTTTCCCAAGGATATTTGTGCGTAAGTGAATGTAAGGAATTTAACTGGAATTTGAACTCGGCTCCCTGATTTTTCGTTCAGAGCTAATATCCACTGCACCACAACACATATATATCAGGTAAACAAATAGGAAATGTTTATCAGACAAACATGATTCACTTTTATTAATGCTTCATCCATAAATGAAGTATGGAGAAAAAAAACAAAAAAAATTCTAATTTTTACTTTTTTTTAATTTTTTTATTTGATTTTCATTATGGAGATATATTAAAAAAAATTTTTTTTTCATATCACCCCAAGTCTGGCAGTGATACCACTGATGTGCAGGGGGCTACATAAAAGTAAAAAGAATAAATAAGAGGAGAGTGAAGAGAAAGACAAACCAGTTAGAAAGGAGCAAGAGAAGGATGGGAATACAGGTGTGATGAAGGTGCAAAGGTGGAGAGAAAGGAAAAGATATGCAGGGTGGTGTAGAAAGAACTAGAGTCAAGTGGTTAAGAGATGAGTATTGACATTGCATTTAAATTCCTGGAAGTTGTAGTCATCAGGAAAGCAAGAATATGGAAGAGAGTTCCACAGGCGGGAAGTGCGAGAAAAGAAGCTGCAGGTATGGTTGCATAATGAACAGTGGCTCAGATTGAGTTATCAAAGAACTGAGTTTGAATTATAGTCAAATTCATTATATTCATTTAAGTACTAATACCCTGAGAAAAGGGATGAATCCAGCTCTTCTTCTGTCAGTCTATTGCAGAGAGAACTGTTAATCTACTACATAAATCACCAAGCATTCCCTTCTAACATGCCTTGTATCGGCATCGAAGAGTAGGCTCAAAAAATTAACATGAAAATTATATCTCATGTTAATGTACAATTTACAACAACTTTGTATAAAGTGACTAATGATGATTTTCATGAGTTAATCTTGATTCATTTGTATTTAACTTGTTAAGCAAAAGTTGGTATAATCTATGGTGTTCTCAATCCAATAAATTATACTAACATTTGTTTAATAAGTCGAGTGAACATGAAACAATGGACAAATAAAAATACCGGAATTTCATAAATTTTTCTCCAAATCTAATCTTTTGATGAAGCTATAATAAAAGTGAAACATGTTAGATTGATAAATGTTTCCTATTTGTTCTTTTTCTCATCATTCTATCATATTCTGATCCATATTGGATCCCAACTCATATATATATATATATATATATATATATATATATAAAATAAATTTTCAATATTCAAAATTGTTGAACATTTCAACATGAAATCCCTAAGAGAGATTTCACGTCTCCTCAGCAACAGTTTTGGAATATGGACTGTTGCTGAGAAGATGTGAAATCTCTCTAAGGGATTTCATGTTGAAATGTTCATTCAACAATTTTGAATATTGAAAATTCATTTTATTTTATATTAGCTCTGTAATTTTAATTACATTGAGCTCTCCTCCTGTATCATTTTTTAATATTAAAATTTAATATTAATTAGGATCAGGTTTTTGGGATTTACCTTACTACTTTTCCGTTTGGATTAAAGTATTTATATATATATTTATATATATATATATATATATATATATATATATATAGCCTTCCATCTACAAACATGGAATTGGTTATCACTCAACATCTAGTAGAGAATATAGTCTGTGCCAAGTTGGATAAGAAAAAGTGGTTCCAAATTATACATAGGACTGGTTCTAATAATCATTTAAAGATTTTGGAATCAGTCTCTATATCATTAGAGAAACCTTCTCTCTGCTGGCAGAAGAATTTTGTAAAGCTCTGAATTTGTTGAGGGATATTTCATTTTAATTGTCCCTCGCTAATTATTTACACATGAATTCCCCTCCCCTTGTTATAAGTATACATAAAACCCAGTCGCCAAATTGTCATCTTTGTGGGCACAGAGGTACCTTAAAACATTTCCTGAGTAGCTGTAAATCTGCACTAGCTGATGGGCGTTACAGGTGGTGCCATGAAGAAATTCTGAAAGAGATCGTGAAAATAGTTCAAAAAGCTATCAAAGAGAATGTTTACAACCCAGATATAAGGAAGATAAAATTTATTAAAGCAGGAGTGAAAATCCCACAAAATAGAAAGGTAAATCCAAACCTGCTATCTCCTGCAACAGACTGGGAACCAAGGACCGATATAGGCTCAAGATTGAAATTCCCAGAGCAAATTGCCATCACAAAACTTCACCCAGATATAGTTTTCTTCTCACATAAACTGAAGAAGATAGTCTTGTGGGAACTGACAGTCCCCTGGGAAGAAAACGCAGAGGAAGCTCATGAAAGGAAGAAGTTAAAATATGACGAACTGCTGGAGAGTTGCAGGGTTAAAGGCTGGAGGGCTAACTGCACTCCTATAGAAGTGGGGACTAGAGGATTTGCAGCAAGGTCCTTATGCAAAGCCTTAACAGATATTGGGATAGTGGGAGTAAAATAAAGAAAAGCACTCAAGTCCATAACCGAAACAGTGGAAAGAACAGCTAGTTGATTGTGGATCAAAAGAGATAGTGCCTGGATTCCAAATTGTTAGCTAAAATTCCCCAAAATTCTGCATCTAAATTAATGTTTCGGACGAGCTCATGTGCGGTTCACCTCTAAATGGAAAGTGGCTCTGGCTGTCGCCAATTGGAAGCATTTGCAAGGTTTCGTACTGGACCTAAACATAATTTTCCAGTGTCTGAAAGTGCTTATCGAGGGTGAGCCAGAGGCTGATCATCTCTGGTCGGGTCGGCGCGGTGAGGGGGTATGATGTTTAAAGACCTGAAACCCCCTAGTGATCCTCATGATGACATCACTGACGACACCCTCTAGTGCTCCCATTACAGTGTGTATGTTTGAAATATATCATATTTCCCTCATCATTTTCGTTGTTACTGTTATTTTCACTTAATTCATTTTCCAACAATTTTTCTCCTGATGAGATGTTTAACGAAAGGGTCTTTGAGACTAATAATTCCTTGCTTTTAAAATAGTATACAAATTTTGTACCTCTAAACATTTGTATATGCATATACGATTGATATAAATAAACATAATATATGCAAAAGTGTTAGGACAGGGATGATTTTCCTAAAAACCTCACTAAAATTCAAATACAGGGTGAAAAGCCAAGTAAATTGCTGATAAATATTGATTATTTAAAACTAGGTTTAAAAGAAATGTATTAAAAAAAAATTATATTTAATTTTTTCCTATTTTCTATTAAACAAGTTATTTTGAAACTACTCATTATTCCATTATCCTTGGATATGACTGACTTTTTTTATTCCCCCCTCTCAAATTGATAACTCTAATGTTACTTTGCAAGACACACTTTGGGAACAAATACAAGCTGCTTGGCAGGAGATACCATTAGATACATTGAAGAAGCTTGTGATGTCAATGCCTGACAGAATGAAGGTTGTGATCAAAGCAAAAGGCTATTATACTAAATAATAAACAAGTACTTTTTCTTGTTAAAGCATTTGTTGAGTAAATCAAATAAAATTACTTTAATTGTTTATTTTTTGTCAATATGCCTCATAAATTATAAAATAGTTCTTGTCCTAATACTTTTGCACAGTACTATATACATACATACATATATATATATATATATATATATATATATTATATAAAGATAATACTAAAAGAGTCACAAGCTATGTGCTTTCGTTGTATTAGAATAGAAATTCATGTATGGCTAACACAAACTAATATATTCGGGGGTTTTAAAAAAGGTGAGGTCAGAATTTTCCTTCATCAGAAATAAATGGGAGGAAACTAATAAAACAGGTGTTGGAAGTCATTTAAACATTAAAAATGAATGCAATTTTGGAAAGAATATAAATGATTGAT
Organism: Ascarosepion bandense; assembly: GCA_037127315.1. Taxonomy (NCBI): domain Eukaryota; kingdom Metazoa; phylum Mollusca; class Cephalopoda; order Sepiida; family Sepiidae; genus Ascarosepion; species Ascarosepion bandense. The sequence goes on from JBBBDQ010001815.1 coordinate 28,731, forward strand.
TAATCTGTTTTCACTGTTTACCAACCTTTTACAGGCTATTTAAAGCCAGAAAATATTTAAAAATTGTTAGAATGTTATTTTTTTAAAGATAATAATGGTTTACTAAGCCAAGTCTTACTAATTAATCCAGAGAAAAGAGGTGGATTTATACCTAACCAGAATTCGATAAATAAGAAATTATCTTTGGATATACTAGTGGAAGAGATCAATTCTATATTAATATCAAAATATAAACTTATGTCTCACTTTATAGTCACTAAAGTTTATATACATTTACAGTATTTCATTAATTGATTGATTTTATGTTTTTTGGCTTACTAACTCTTTGCAGGGTATTTGAAGCCATAAAATATTTTCAGATTGTAAAAATTTATTTTTAAGATGATGTTTACAGATACAAGTCTTACTAATTAACCCATAGTGGAAGGAAGAGGTTGATTTATACCTTTCCAAAGGGTATTTTGTGCATAAGTGAATATAACAAAACCAATGGCAAATGGAACCTGACTCACCGATTAACAATTTCAAGCTATTATCCCTTACACCACCTGCACATCCAAACTTATATTACCTGGTATTCCCAAGCAGTTGCTAATCTAGGTACTGACCAAGCTCAGTATTGCTCAGTTTTGGTGATTGTATGGGAACCAATGTTTCAACATGTTTTGGCTAAAAGCCAAATATAAAAAAACAATGGACCATTAATTTTTTAACAGTGTAAATAAAAAAAATAAAAAATAAAAAAAGGTTTTCAACACATGCGATGTCAAAACCATGCATAAAAAATTTGAACTTTATAATCTTTTTTTCTTGACTCTGAAAAAAAAAAAAATGGAAAACAATTTCCGCTAATAAGTACAAACAGAATAATTAGAAATTGGAAAACAAACAAACAAGCAAAACAGAAAATAAAAAAAACTAAAACAAGGGAGAACAAAAAAACATTTTCACTTCAAATAAAAACATTTAAGAATATAATTAAAAACACTGATCGTTTAACATCACAAAAGAAATACAAGTAAGAGGGGAAAGGATAAGAGGTGCAGTTTTTGCGGATATATGTGAAAGGTAACAGCTAAACCTAGACTTGAAGTGGTTAATATTGTAATGATTGGGGAAGCAACCTCTTGGGAGTCGGTTCTGAAAGGTAGTGGTTTGTGGAAAGAAGCGATTCAGGTGAAACTTTCATCTTGCCAATGAAATATAAAAGGAATGATGGTGGTTCACTCCAATGTGCATGAAATGGCAGATCTTAGCCATGAAGGTTAGAACTGGTGGAACTAAGCAATGTGATTCGTTTAAATACTTTCCCTGGAAATAGTAATAGAGCAGCAAGAGGCTTGTGATGTTTTGTTTATGGGGAAAGGGGCTGTAAGGTGGAAAATAATTCATCACCCACAAGGCTGCAGAATTACTTTTGGACTCTATCGAGAATGTAAAGTGAACACTGGGTAGCTCCTGACAATGCATTGCAGCAGAATTCCAGTTTTGACTTGATCTGACTCTTGTAAAGGTAGAGCATAAGTCAGGATAGTTAGTTAAGTGCCATACATGAGATATGCTTTGGGCGATCATGTCTCAAAAGAGACATGACTGACTGGGTAAAAGATTATCCTGCAGTTGTTTGCCTTTGCTTTCTGTGATAGACTGGTTGCCAACCAAGGCTATAGAACCCAATATTCCCTATTATTTAACCCATAACTGGAGGGAAGAGATGGATTAATACCTTTCCCAAGGGTATTTGTGTGTAAGTGAATGCAAGGAATTCAACTGGAATTTGAACTCGGCTCTCGAGTCGATATCCAGTGCACCACAACACACGTAAGTCAGGTACTTGCTTAGAATTAACAGAAAATTTTGTGCTTTATAAATGCACATCTTTTTCTGACTCTTAAAACATTCATATCTACTCAGTTTTATACCCTAAAGTAAACAAAGCAATTTCTAAAGAAGGAATAAGTTTTTTAATTATTAATCTGATAGATTTCATGACTGAAACATTTTTTTACAGGGTTACCTATATTTCAGCAGTCTCTCTGTTTATTGATAAAAAAATTGTATTTATTGATTATTGTCTACTGGACTAAATGAATGGAGCATCAAAACAAAAAAAAAAATACAGTTGGTTAATATGTTCACTTGAGAAGGGATCACTTTTTTTTTTAAGAAATGAGGTTCTTTTAAAATTCCAGTGAGCAAAGTAACATTTTGGCAAGAAACAATAATTGCTTTTTAAAGAGATTTATTTTCTCTTTTAATAAATACAGCATTTTTTTTAGATCAAAGTTGTGCTCAAAATTATTTATTTATAACTGAAACAAAAACAAAGGTTCCTTGCCTGAGACCGTCATCCCTGACACGACTTACCTTTTTTGTCATAACTGCAGATTCCATATCGACACATGCACGAAAAGCAGCCTCTATTTCCTCATCTGTGTCATTGGTACAGTCTTCCTGTTTATCTTCATAAGTATCGTGCTAGAGGGAACAGAAGCAGTGAACAGATGGGGACAAATGGTAATGGTGACATTTAAGGTGTGAAGGAAGGAAAGAATAAAAAAAAACAAGCAACACAATCTTCTAGTAGCTTGACAGAAGTACAGATGACAACTCTAACCTCTAAAAACAATAAACTATATTTTCGGATTCCAAGCCGATAACAACTGCACCACAATGCAGATCCCAGCACACACCTATCATTTGATATGAAAATATTTAGGAAGAAAAACTTAATATTCACCTGATGGTTAGTTTTCTTTCAATATTTCAATATTATTTTGGTTTATAATCAGATATATTTTAGAATAGATTTTTAGAAGCATGTGTGTCATAGAGATGGGTTAATTTTATACTGTTTTTTTTTTTTTTTTTTTTTTTCCATATCCTATATTTTCAGGTATACATTCCTCTTCTATGTCTCATGTCTGTTCAGGACGTAGGCAATCATGTCCTTCTACCTCTCTCTATCCCTTGTAGCTCTTAACACTCCTTTTCTTGTTACCCTTACCAATCAGGCATACAGTTTAGTCACTTAAGTGCCATACGTGATACACGCTTGGGCGATCATGTCTCGATAGAGACATGACTAACTCGGCAGAAGATTATCCCACAGTAGGTTGTCATTACTTTCTGCAGTAGATTGGTTGCCAACCAAGGCGATAGAACCCATTTCGTCCTGTTATTTAACCCATAAATGGAGGGAAGAGATGGATTGATACCTTTCCTAAGGGTATTTGTGTGTAAGTGAATGCAAGGAATTTAAATGGAATTCGAACTTGGCTCCTCAATTTCTGATTCCAAGCCTATAACCACTGCACCACAACGCACATCCCAGCACACACCTATTATTTGATAAGAAAATATTTAGGAAATAAAAACAACTGAATATTCACCTGATGATTAGTTTTCTTTCAATATTTCAATATTATTTTGTTTTATAATCAGATATATTTCAGAATGGATTATTGGAAATGCGTGTCATAGAGATGGGTTAATTTCATACTGTTTTGTTTATATTTTGACATTATTTTGATTTGTAATTATAATTCAATCATGTAAAATCATATGTTATTGAAATAGGAGATTGAAATCCTAACAAAGTTTCAAATTTGATAAGTGGAAATGTTGCAGGAAAAGAGAGGAGTGATTTGATCAAATAGATGGCAAAATGCATTATCTGTTTGATCAAATCTCTTCTCTCTATTCATGCAACAATTCAACTTATCAAATAATAATATGTTTCATTTTAAGGTAATCAAGAGACGAGCGTGTCAAACAGATGTGTTTGGGAGCTAGTCTAGTGCTCACACCAAACTGTCGAGGTATAAAGTGCATCTAAAAATAGTGCAAAATTAAGCATTTTTATTGATAAATTTACAATGTGTGATGAGATTATATGTATGTATGTCACCTTTGAGATTTGAAAAAGAAGTCACTTGACCCCCAGTTTGGGGGTTTACTATTTGCAAATAGCTGGGATTCCAACAGGTGCTACCACTCCAGGTCAAGGTAGACCTGGGAACAACAACAATTAAGAGGTGGTTCCATGCTCCTCACAACATCCCAATCAGAGGCCTTGCTGCCAGATGCAGTTTACCATCATGCCCAGGACCCAGGTGAATTTCTAAGTTAGGTCAGTGCCACAGTATAACAATGGGAATTTCTTTGTTATTTATAACTATATATAACTGGGAATAATTTTGGAGACTTTCTATGTTAGATTTACATGGATAAACTATTTTGTGTGTAGCATAAGAATTGGTGTACAAACTTAGTGGACCTAAAGAAAGTTTTTAAAATCTTTTTTTGTCATCAAGGCGTAATGTAAATGCTATTTCTTGTCTGTTATGTAGAAATATAAATATCAGCTGCAGTAACAATTACTATTTGTAACCATTTAGCTTAAAACTATAATTTCCTTTTCTTATTAATGTCCGGTCAAGAAAAACACACAATATATATTCTACTTTTCATTGTATTTCTTCATTGGAAATTTACCAAAAATAAATGCAATTTTCTTTCTTTTGTACTGATATTTCACAGTTACTAATATGAGCCTTTCTAACTTTGTTTTCCCCCAGTGTGTCATTTTTAATGAGATAGATGCCATTTTATATTTCAATGTCAGATATATGTCATTTTCAGATGTTTACAGAAATAATTGCTATTATACAATTACTATCCACAGGAGGTTTTTCACCTTTTCTTATCTTTTCAGATATATGTCATTTCATATTTCAAATTAATATGTATTAGATATATCATTTTCAAAACTTTTACAGTACTAATTGCTATTTCTAGTTATGGTATGTTATCAGTTCTTCCTCTCTTTTTTTTCTAGTGCTTCATTTTCAAATATTTACCAGATATTTATAATTTTCAATTTGATATACAGTTCTGTGCAAAAGTATTAGAACAAGAACTGTTTTATCTTTTATGAGGCATCAAAATAAAGTTTAAAATCACCCCTGTCCTAACACTTTTGCACATTACCGGTAGTGTGTAGAAGTATTACGACAGGGGTGATTTTCCGAAAAAAAACCTCACTGAAATTCAAATACAGGGTAAAAACTTAAGTAAATTGCCAATAAATATTGATTATTTAAAACTAGATGTAAAAGAAATGTATTAAAAAGAAGTTATATTTAATTTTTACTATTTTCTATTAAACAAGTTAGTTTGAAACTACTCTATTAAACATCCATGGGATATTTTGGATAAAAAAATTGATAAATCTAATGTTACTTTGTAAGACACACTTTGGGAACAAATACACACTGCTTGGCAGGAGATACTTTTAGATACATTGAAGAAGCTTGTGATGTCAATGCCTGACAGAATGAAAGCTGTGATCAAAGCAAAAGGCTATTATACTAAATATTAAATTTATTTTGTAACAAGCATTTTTTTTCTTGTTAAAGCATTTGTTGAGTAAATCAAATAAAATTACTTTAATTAAATTGTTTAATTTCTGTCAATATGCCTCATAAAAGATAAAATAGTTCTTGTCCTAATACTTTTGCACAGTACTATATATATATATATACATATATATATATATATATACTAGGTGCGATTGGTAAATTGTCGCAACTATTTTATTATTTCAAAGTGAAAGGCTATTATAGTAAATATTAAATTTATTTTGTAACAAGTATTTTTTTCTTGTTAAAGCATTTGTTGAGTAAATCAAATAAAATTACTTTAATTAAATTGTTTAATTTCTGTCAATATGCCTCATAAAAGATAAAATAGTTCTTGTCCTAATACTTTTGCACAGTACTGTATGTCAGATACATGTCATTTTCAGATGTCAGTGTTTTTTACCCTTTTCTTCTTCAATGTATCATTTTCAAATATTTGCTATCTTAAAACTGCACTGGTAAATGGAGCAGAGTTAATACAACAGGGTGAATGTCACTTATTTACATTTTGTTGAACTACAGCATCACTAATCAGTGCAAGTTGCAAGGACATCCAGTGGAGGGGGGGTCACTGCGGCAGATCAAAGAAGATGCTGAAACGTTGTTTCAGGCATGTATATACGTTGAAACTAAATATTTAAAATGCATCAAAAAATGTAAACAAAAGCAAGAAAATGTATACTGAAAATGTTGACACACCATCCAATTCAGATTCAAAGGGTAAAATCCTCTTGCAGCCCAGTCGAGTTAAATTTATAAAACCCTGACCCCCATTTCCTCTCCACTTGACAGTATACAGGTGCTAGCACCAAGGTAGGATTTAGGCCTTAAAAGATCTTGAAATAATAGAATACTGTGTGTGTGTGTGTGTGTGTGTGTGTGTGTGTGTGTGTGAGGGGTATTCATTATATAAGTTTGACCACACACATGCAGACACACACACACACCTGTGTCTATAAAAGAATGATATATATTTTTAGATGATGCTTTTTTGGTATAAAATATGAAACTCAGTTATTAACTCAATGTTATTTTTTCTGATCTTGGATTTTATCTTAGTAGTAACTTCACAATATCTTTTTTCATCCATACTGTACATTCTACAGAAATGTACATAGAATGGTGATTTTCTAAATTTAACTTAGATGTGGCACAAGGTTGAAAATAATGAGGATCAAATTCACTTTTTAGTTGTAAGTGATCTAGTTAGCCAAGCTTGTCATTTTTGGCCCTAAAATGTACCTAGAATGAAGGGCCTTTTTTTTTTACACTGAAATTCTAGTCAATTAACTTAGTGCCATATGTGATACACACTTTAGCAATCATGTCTCGAAAAAATGACTAGTCAGAAGTTTTTCTCACAGTAGATTACTGAGCAAGGCTATAGAACCCAGTTTGTCCTGCCATTTAAACCTATGGCTGGAGGGAGAACAGACAGAAAGATACCTTCCCTAAGGGTATTTGCATGTAAGTGAATGCAATGAATTCAACTGAAATTCTAGCATTCTAGTATTCAACTTGAATTTAAAAGACCCACTCTGAGACAAGCCCAAATATTCTAAATTATTTCAAATTAGTTTAAAGGAGCCCCATTAAATCTGAAAATAATTAGATCTTTACTGTTTTCATATCATTATATTTTTTTTTTGTAGTTTAATTTGGCATCACAAGATTAGAGGGGACACCAAGGTCACTCTAGTCTTGTGGCCCCTGGCCTGCAACCCATACTAGCCCATACGTAAATCTGCACTGGCTACTATTCACGTTGAGAATCACTGCTGTACGTAATTGATCTTGCTGAAAGGGAATCTTGATGAATAACAACAAACTTTTAATTGACATAAAAGGCTGTAGAGACATTTCCAAAATAAACATTTCATTCATCCTCAAAGAAGTGATGTGTAACTACTTCTTACAATTACATATATATATATATATATATATATATATATATATAGATATATTATTTCGTATGTATATAATGCAAGGAAAAATGTTGATGCTATTAATAGAATGAGATACAAAAAAAAAACAATGAAAAAAACAGTGGCAAAAATTTCAATCTATTGATGGATGGAGAAGCTGAAAATCATAATTCAAAAAAGTAAATAGATTAATAAACAAAAGGAATTATTTCAAACTGTTGGCATGCACATTTCTTTTGAAAGAAATGAAAAAGGATTATAGCACTGAGGAACATCCATAGATAGCAAAAGAACATTTTGAAAATCATACTGAAATGCTTGAATAAATCTGTTAATAGGTGAATAATCAAAACATATATATATATATATATATATATATATATATTGTTCAATTACTTAGTTTCTGGTCATAATAACATAAGACCAGTGCACATTTGCATTAAAAGTGTTCAACACAATTATATTGTAGAACTTTTGAATATATTCCATTTTAATCAACATTTGGATTTGAGGAGATATTTTGTTTTTAATCAGACAGTATTTTTATATATTTACTTCTACCAGCCTGATTATTTACGATAAATTTTGTTATGAAAATATGTCACTCAGCAGGATTTGAACATGTAATCCCTATCAACATAGATTCGAATTCTGCTAAATGACACACATTTATCTAAATAATCAGGCCGGTAGGAATAAGTATATAAATATACTATTTGATTAAAAACAGAATATGTACTCAAATATGAGTACTGATTGAAATAAATGTTCAAACAAATAAATTAAATATGTAGGTTGTTAAAACTACTTCGTTAATCTTTGAGATTTTTTGTAATATATATGACAAAATGGGAAATTTTTATGTGTTTAGTCCATTAGGATATCAGACTAAATTTATTATGTTGGTGGGGCTACACATGTGCACAAACAAGAGATGCTCAGAATTTTAAATTCAATTTTTTTTTTCTATATCAAGCCATTTTAAAATAGATTCTTTTTCTTGTCATCGCTAGAATCTGAATGAAATCAGCTCAAAAAAAAGAAAAAAAAGTTTAAAATTCCTAGCCTTCGTCTTGTGTGTGTATTTGCAATTGCATCAACATAACAAATTTAGTTAGACGAAGAAACTCCTCATTGTAAATGATGAGTTTCAGGTTTTTTCTCTTGATATTTTATACATAATGAAACACAGGATTTTCACATTAAAATCTAAATGTGTGCTGTATCTACAGAGTACAACAACAATAAAATGGGATGAAAAATCCTCTTTTCTAAGGTTTATTTAGTGCATGAATGTATGTGTGTGGTATATAGATATTAAATATCCTTTATATATATTCCAAAATAAATCACTTCCTGGTGAACAGTGATCAACTACAACTAAATGTTTTGTGCATTTTTGCACAATCTTCAAGCAGATATCCATATTTAAAGGTGAAAATGCACATTTTAAACCCATCTGTCTCATTTAAGTTGTTACAAAGGTAGTTGATGTGTATATATGGACATACCAAGCAAACTCACTAAGGCAAGGAATACCCATTCAGCCAGATGAAAATGCCATAAAATCACCATTATTTGAAAAAAAAAATATATCAAAATGCTCATATATATCTATTAGTCATCCACGTAGAAGCCTGTTTCGCTGTATCACTGCTCATCAGTGTGGCTAGACGCATCCACTTGCTTCTGGCCGGGATCAAAACTTGACCAATTTGGTGACAGTCAGAGTCGCTACTCCCTAAGCCATCGACGCATGGAATCAGAGAAGGGAAATTTTAACGTGTTGTATATAAGCAGTGTATATTCACGCCAGTTACCGAAAGAACTCAATTCATTTCTGAAGAGTCACGCATATAGCAGAAGTGGAAACTGTTTTTAAAAGTTTTTTTCTCCAGGGAGCTCAATCATAATGAGAGCATAATATATTAGTCATCCACTTTATATATACTACTTTAAAAACAAGGAATTTACTAACAGTCTCTAGAGCAACATCTCATCAGGAGAAAATCGTTAGAATCATAAATTAAACGAAAAACAACAATGAAAATAAAGAGCAAAAATAGGGGTAACACTAAAATAAATATACATATAAATATATATTTATAACGAGGGGAGGAGAAATGACGTGTAAATAATTATTGAGAGACAGTTAAAATAAAATATCCCCCAACAAATGAAGAGACTTCACAACATCCTTCTGCCGGCAAAGAGAAGGCTTCCGCAATGAAATGCAGACTAATTCCCAAACTTTTAAATGGTTACTGGAACCAGCCACATGTAAAATTTTGAACCACTCTTTATATGTATATTTATTTTAGTGCAACCCACTCCCCACTCTTTTTTTGCTCTTCATTTTCACTGCTGTTTTTTGTTTAATTTGTGATTCCAACAATTTTCTCCTGACGAGAAGTTGGATGAAAGAGCTCTAGAGACAGTTAATAAATTCCTTGTTTTTAAAGCAGTGTACAAATTTTGTACCTTCAAACAATAGTATATATATTTAAGCTCTCACACCCTGATTGAGCACTCTGGAGGAATGGTAGACTTTGAAAAACTGTAGCTACTCTGGCATTTATGCATCGTTTATTCAGCAATGAATTAGAACACACTCAGCTATTGGGTGTGTATAATGATAATATACACGCTAGAAAGTCTGCCTCCTTCTACTAAGCACCTGTAGCTCAGAGGTGGAATCACTGGCTGACGCCAATTCGGTCGGGTTTCAATCCTGGGTTAAAAGCAATCAACTGTCTAACTGTACTGATGAGCTGTGATACAGCGAAACAGATCTGTCTACGAATGACTATATATATAAGCACTTTGATATTTTTTTTTCAAATAATGGTGATTTTATGGCATTTTTATCTGGCTGAATGGATATTCCTTATCTTGGTGAGTTTGGTTGGCATGTACATATATACAAATCAATTACCTTTGTAACAACTTAAACTAGACAGATGGGTTTAAAATGCAAATTTTCACTTATAACTCTGGCCATCTGCTTGAAGATTGTGCAAAAATGCACAAAACCGTTAGTTGTGGTTGACCACCATTCACGATTATATTTATATATAGTTAGTTGTGGTTGACCACCATTCACCATTATATATATATATATATATATAAAGGATCTTTAATCCAACATTATTTCTTATGGCTATAAACATTTTTTTTTGTTGTGCAGTGAATATGAGCTTGAAATGTAAAAACCAAAGAGCTAATTACAAATTCCAGTAGAATTTGTTACCTTCACTTACCTGCAAATACCCTTAGGAAAGGAATTAATCCGTCACTTCTTCCTCCAGCTCTAGATTAAATACCAGGACAGATTGGGTTCTATAGTCTCGATTGGCAACCAGTCTACCACAGAAAGTAATGTCTATCTACTGCGGGAAAATCTTTTTTCAAGACATGATTGCCCAAGCATGTATTACATATGGTAATTAACTGATTAACTGACACTTATTTGAGTTGGTATCCAGTTTTTTTTTTTTAATTTCCTTAATAAATAACAACTTGTCTGGATCAAAATAACCTACGAAAAAAAAAATTGTGCCTCCAACAGGAATCCCACTTGTGTCTTTTTCCCATCAGAGAAACCACTGTTTTAACCAAAATGTCTCACTAGGCTGACAGAGCAAAGTTTGAATTTTCTAAGTTTTGTTTGATTGTTTTGTTTTGTTTTACGGCACATCAACCCATCTTGGGTCATTTAAGGCCAAATCGAATTATTAAAAAAATCAAACAGAACTTTAAGAAAAATTTCAAGAAGTTTGTATATTTAACAAATTAATGTATATAGCAGACTTATATATTTAGACAAATTCATACATTTAACACATTTTAAATTAATAAAATATTTTATAAAAATGTATATATTTAGTTTGACTGTTTAGATTTTATGGCATACCAACCACTACAGGTTATTTGAAGCCAAATCCAGCCTACATACATTATATGTATTATATATACAAGATTTTCAAACGCACATTCGGTAGAACTAAGTTTTGGAATATATCGCAGGTTGGTAGAAATACACATATCTATGTGTGTGTGTGAGATAGTATTCAACCAGTCAAATTTTTCAGTACATTTTGATTTCTTTTAAGAATTAAAGTATCCTGCTTGGTCTCGTTTCCACAAATAGTTTTTTCAAACTACTTGTTTGGTAATACTTCTTTTGCACTCTATTTAAGTTTGTACACTCTAAAAGTGTCTACAGCTATATCGTGTTGAATACACCAGTTCTCATCCAACCATCGAAGGTAAGCAACATCGAACCTGGTCAGTACTTAGATGGGTGACCGTTTGGAAATACCAGGTACTGTAAATGTAAAAACCAAGAATGGTCCACTGGTCCTCCAGATTTGGGGGTTGGGCACAGGGCTAACATCCCTGCCTTGTATAAAACAGTTTTTTACAGAAACAGTAACAAAAAGTTACTGCCCTACACACCATTGGGTGTAAAAAAATGAGATGATGACTCTGAAAGTATGTTTGACACTTAATCTTTTTCGACAACTGGTACATATTGGTTCTATCTAAGGAAAGTGTATTTCTAATTGGGACTTCCACAAAACTGTCATCAGCTAGCTTCAGTTTTGTATCCAAAATGTAAACAACAGTAATTTTTGAAAGGATTTTTATCTAACATTATTTCTTAATACATCAAACATTTTTAGAAATGAGCTGTTGTAAACTTGATTCTCCTGTGTGCCTGTAAGACTTTGGTACTCTGGCAATGAGACCTCTGCAAACTTATAAGATTTTATCAAATGAAACTGTCAAATCCTATGAAATATGTGGCAAGACCAGATCATGAAAAACAAAGTTCTTCTCAGTGCAAAGATGGTGAGCCTTGCAACCAATATGACTCTTCACCAATTTCAATGGGCTGGACACCTTGACTAAATGCCAGATGTCTGCCTGCCCAATCAAATCCTTTGATTGTAGCTTGCGTCTGGCATGGGGAGCTTCACACCACTGATTCAGGGATCAGCTTGCCAAGGACATAAATCAATTTGTCAATTGGAAGATGGAATCTGCAGAAAGAACCAATTACAGAAGAGCAGTCCATGAAAAAATATCTTTTCAAAACATCAGAAGACAAATAGAAGAAATGATTGTTGGTTGGTTGTTTTGTTTTTATGACAAATCAACCTCGGCTGGCCATTTATTGCCAACTAAACTTTATTTATTGCTGGTAATACCTTTTTCTTTCAACAATTTATTGTTGCTTATATAAGTTTTTGTGTCTCGTAATACATTTTTCTTTTCGAGTATCAAGATTCATTGGGATTTGTTTTTAAGGGCAGGGTCGCCAAGTCCTACCCTTGTTATTTTAACCCATAACTGGAGGGAAAAGACTGATTAATACCTTTCCCAAGGGTACCAATGCTTAAGTGAATGTAGGGTATTCAACTGGAATTCGAACTCGGCTCACCGATTTCTCTTTCCGAGCTGATATTGGTTGGTTGTTTTGCTTTTTAATGGCACATCAACTTCTCTGGTCATTTATTGCCAAGGGTGTTATTTGGGAATTGTTTCATGTGAATGATTGTTCTTGGAATCTTTATGGGGGAATTATTTGGTATAAACTATTGGTTTTTTGTTTGTAAATGAGGTGGATATTGTTTTATTTTTAGATTTTCCAGTATAGGGCAATTGTTTTCAAAAAAATTAGAATGTTTTCTATTTGTACAGTGCTGAAAAGTCTTTTTTAGGTTGTTCGCTTGGTAATATTGGGATCTTGTTGTTTCAAGGTCCTTGCATTTGATTAGAATGTGTTCAACTGAGAAAGGTTCATGGCAGGGTATACATATTGGAGGATATTCCCTTTTTTAAAAGGGTAGGAGTGGGTAATGAAGGAATGTCCTATTTGTAGCTGGGCCAGGGTTACTTCTTCCTTTCTCTGTTTCCTGTATCCCTGTTGCCATTCTCCGATGATAGGGGATATGCCAAGCCAATATCCACTGCAACACAACGCACATCCATCACTATACGCTTACAACACCTGGTATTCCCAAGCAGTCACTCATCTAAGTACTGACCAGGTCCAACGTTGCTTAACTTGGGAGATTGTGCGAGAACCGGTGTATTCAACGTGATAAGCCGTAAGCAGAAGAGAGACAAAGGAAAAGCCAGAACTTTCCATCCACTGAACCATTCTAACCTAACATATGGTTGCTGTGGACATAGCCAACAACGACCTGACGATCGCAAATACGGAAAACCCAGGGTTACAAACTCACACCTATCTAACTGAATATGTTAGCTCTATCAATGATATTGAGCACTTTCAAATAAGTACTGCGCATATATAATATATAAATAATATAATATATATAACAAATTGCATATATATATATTTATATATATTAGTCATCCACATACAAGCCTGTTTCACAGCTCATCAGTGTGGGTAGACACATCCACTTGCTTTTGGCCGGGATTGAAACTCGACTGATTTGGTGTCAGTCAGAGTTGCTACTCCCTATATATATATATATATGTGTGTGTGTGTGTGTGTGTGTGTGTGTGTGTGTCATAAACACAACTGTAATTTAAAATCAAGAGACATTTATACTTACCTTAAACAGATAATCTTAGTCTCAGTACTAAATAAATTGTCTGTTAGTCAGTCAAGTGCCATATGTGATACATGCATGGGCAATCATGTCTTACATGACTTACTGGGCAGAAAGTTTTCCTGCAGTAGGTTGCCATTATTTTCTGCAGTCGGCTGGTTGTCAATCAAGGCTCTAGAATCCAATCTGTGCTGTTATTTGACCCATAGCTGGAGAGAAGGGATGGAGTAATACTTTTCCATTCATGTAAGTGAATGCAAAGAATTCAACTAGAATTCAAACTTTGTTCTCCAATTTCTTGTTCCAAGCCAATATCCACTGCACCACAACAAACATCCACACACACATATTAGATATATATATATGTGTGTGTGTGTGTGTGTGTAACCTTTGGAATTAAGGAAAGGTTAAAATGGTTACATAAGTGTTCTTGATGAAAGATTAGCATTTTTCTTTTTTTTTAATCAGAGTGCAGGAGCTATGAATTCTATCTAAAGGGTTTGGAATTTTGCAAAAAAAATTACCGTAGAATCCTTCATGAAGACCAAAGACTTCCATGTTAAAAAAATAAAATAAAAATAACAATCAGTTATTTTTTACCTGACTTCATGACTTGGTGAACTATTTTTATAAAGTTAGAAAGGAAAAAATATATTTGCAGATTACTATCTGAATATATAACAAGCCAGTTGCTTAATGAAGAAAAAAAAATTAGTTATTTGACACAAAAAATATTGACTTTTTAGCATCTCCTCACTTGTCAATGCACATAAGTGATGCATATCAATTGGAAACAAAAAGATACTTAAATAATATTAAGAAGAGAGAGTTGAAATTTATAAAGCACACAATGAGGAAAGAGGGCTTGGAGAATCTGATACTCACAAGAGATGGCAAGTGGGGAAACAATGCATAATATACTTAACAGGTTTCAGTAAATGGTCAACAGAATAGGGCTTACAAAATATAATGAAAAAACAAAATTTATTAAAAGTTAGAAAGAATAAGATTTATTGATGGAACTTAGGATTTACTAATTTATAAAACCTGGTTTAGAAGACTTTTGGTGGGGTGTACAAATTTGGAATAGGCTCTACTATACTGAATCATTTTCTAGGCATGCTGATAAGAAACTTGGTTCCTTATGTTATACTAGACAATTTTTCTTGCCAGAAACAGTCATAAATATTTATGAGTCTATCATTTGTCACTGATTTTAATATTGCTGTCACTGTTATATATTTACAGATTCTTGGGATAATGTTTTCTGTTGACATGAAGTGGAAAGTTTATATGGAATTACTGACGAGGTCTCCAGCTTGAAAAGTTAGTTCACTGTCATGTTTATACAATTTTTACTTGTCAGAATCTATCTCAAACATTTATAAATCTATCATTCGTCCATGCATTGAATATTGCTGCCACATCTGGTCTGGTGCTTCTGCTATGTGCTTAGAGATTTTTGATAAAATCCAAAGAAGAATCTGCAATGTTATTGGTTCTGATCTTGCATCTTGTGTTCAGTCACTTTCAAGGTCATTATTCTGGTAATGATTGTGTTTTAGAAGAATTAACCCTCATTTTGAACTTTTTCTGAAAATACAAGAGTTATGTCATTCTTTTAATCTGTAACACTGAACTATTGTCAGAAAAGAAAACAAATCAGACGATCTGATGCCTGAAAAAGTTTCCTGTCTCAACGTTTTTTGACGCTCAATTGTATCAAAATAAGTGAACATTTTGTTGATAATAATTATAATTAGTTTTAATATGTGAAAATTTAACAGTTTTCCTATTTTAAATTTCTGATGAATCTTATATAATCACTCGATTTTTCTTTTTCTTCTTCTATGTGCCATGTCCCTTCAAGACGTAGGTGATCATGGCCTTCCACGTCTTCCTTATCTCTTGTAGCTCTTAATACCTGTTCTCTTGTTACCTCTCCCAAACCCTGCTCCACCATCCACCTGCTAGAGTCCATCAAGTATGTCACATATAGTTTTCCCGTCTCTCTTTCGTTTTATCCATCTCATGAGTATCAGATTCTCCAAGCCCTTCTTCCTTATTACATGTCCCAGAAATTTCAGCTAACTTTTCTTGATGTTAAATATCAGCTTCCTTTTTGTTTCCATCTTCTTCAAAACCTTGTCATTGCTCATATGTTTGCTTCAAGGTATCCTCAGCATCCTTCTGTAGAATCACATTTCACTTGCTTTCCGTCTTTCTTTCATCTTTGAGGAGATTGTCCAGCATTTGCTGCCATATTGAAGGACAGACATCACATAACAATCCAGTAGTCTCCTCTTTGTTTTCAGCAAAATTTTCCTGTCTCGTTATACTCTACTTAGCTTCTGGAATGCATCCTTGGCTATGTCAGTTTGCTTTCAAATCTTCATGTTGCACTTTCCATATTCTGTTAGAATATTTCCCAGGTATTTAAATTTCTGTACCTGCTTAATTTTAGTATCTCTGGTGTGTAGGTGGCATTTTGGGCCCCTCTTTTTACTGATGACCATGCATTCAATTTTCTTATAGTTTATATGCAGTCCTTTCTTTCTGCTTATTTTAGCTACCTTCTGCAGGAGGTCTTGTGGTTTCCTTTACGTGTCTTGTTTGATTTTAATATCCCCAGCCTGGAGTTGGCATTTTGGGCTCCTCGTTTTACTGATGACTATGCATACACTTTTCTTATAGTTTATATAGAGTCCTTTCCTTCTGCTTTCTTTAACTTTTCCCTGTAGGACGTCTTTTAGTTTTCTTTCTGTTTGTTATCAGCACTGTATCATCTGCATATCTTATATTGTTCAGATTGCGGCCGCCAATGACAAATCCTGGTAACTGATGATTGAATAAGCAATAAATATCCATAGAAATTCTGTTATTACATCATTAAATATGTGAGCTTAGTGACTTTAACGAAATATTTCAATAACCATCATAAATATAAATGCTGGTTGTAATTTAAAGAAGTAAGGGTGTACAAATAAAAATATTCAAAACTGACAATTCTTTTCCATTTCACTGAAACAGACATTAAACACTTCTATCTTCATTCTTTGTTTTCATTTTATTACTGAAATCAAGTAGTGTCTTCAATGTTATTTGAACAAAGTGATCAAAAGAGAATAGTCAATTATTTATGAGATATTAGCAGGAAACATTGAACACTTTTATCTTTCATTTGCTGAAACCAAGTAGCATTTCTGGTAAGTCTTTTGTCATTCTAAATGATCAAAACAGAATAGTCTATTATTTATGTAGTGGTGGCAGGGCATAATGGTTGTGCAAACTAATGAAAGAAGAAAAAGCACAATTATTGTATGATTGTTTTCATGAGCCAAAAAAAAAAGTGTATTTAGAATTGTTATTTTGCCTAAGTCTTTGGCATACAAAAAAGACTTTCGTGCAAGCTTGTTTTGTAAATTTTGTATTCTGAATTGTTATTTGTTGTTTATTTAATAAATTCTACCTTACAAAACCTTTTAAAAAGAGATAATTTAAATGACTTTATATTATATAAATTTGAAAGGAAAGATTTTCATATGTATTTAAGATGCCTACTTTATTCAAAATATGAGTTCAGTTAAAAAGTTAAAGTTCAAAAGTCACAAAAAAAAAAAAGAAAAAAAAAAAGAAGCTTTATCTGAAGTTTTGAAATGAAGAATTTTCATTATTCCATGGATTAGATGATTACTGTTCTCTTAATTTTTTTGTTCTTTTATTCACCACATTTTAACCAGTATGTTCTTCATCTTTCCTCAGGTTACACATTGAATGCAGAAATCTGTTAACAATATCAAGGATATACTATTTCTTTGTTGCTAACTTTAATTAGTACTTCAGTCTGAACTTTTTACAGATATTCACAACAAAAACTGGTCTAATACTTAAAAGTGGACAGAAACTGTCGAGATCTATATTCGATTTTTCTAATTTGGATGCTCGCTAAAAAAGTTTTTTGTATATTAGAAAGGCTGGAAAACAAAGTAGTGAAAAAAAAAAAAAACACCCACCAAAAATATGTTTTATAAAAAAGCTGTGAAAAAAAAAAGCTTATATTTGACATACAAAACAAAAATGAACAAATTTTTAAAAAAATATCCTATCAACAACCAGAAAATTTGCATATTTACAAATTAAAAAAATCTTTGGCAATATCAAATTAATTATCACATTTGACAGCATATAATATCCACCTTAAACTTCTCACTTAATATTATAGCATTTTGGTGTTATACTATGTTTTAGTTTCAGAAGTCTACTCCAGAAAATTCAACGTTGTCATATATAAGACTTGTGTGAAATGACCACATTTGATAGCAGAAAAGTTCCAAACTTTACATTTAATATTCACAACAAATAATGTAGAATTTACTTTGATTACTATGTTACTTAAAACGATTACTTTGCTCCTTATGTAAATGTAAAAACAGTCTGAGTTAGCAAAAACTTAACTGAAATTGTAATAAAAAGGTATTTATTTACAGTTAATTTGTTTAAATAACGCAATGAATATTTTTTAGCATCACATGGCAATAATTACTGGATGCTTTTATTGTACTTTAGAAATATATTGCACATTATTTTTTACAACAGAAATATTACTGGATTTACTTTACTATAGAAATATTACTGGATTTACTTTACTATAGAAATATTACTGGATTTACTTTACTATAGAAATATTACTGGATTTACTTTACTATAGAAATATTACTGGATTTACTTTACTATAGAAATATTACTGGATTTACTTTACTATAGAAATGCATTGTTTATATTACTTACACTCAGATGATTGTTGTTCTTGCCTTTGTTACCATATTCTAGCTGTTGGGCTTTGCAGCCTTCCTCAGGTGCCAGTCAATTTGTTATTTGGATCAATAAGCAACTGATAAAAGCCTCAGAACACAGTTTAAAGGAACCAGCCAGCAAAATTCGGTTCAGAGGAACCCATTTACAGCTTACATCTTAGAGGAATAGTGACCCACAACCTATGGCCTGGTGGTAGTGACCCACAACCTATGGCCTGGTGGTAGTGACCCACAACCTATGGCCTGGTGGTAGTGACCCACAACCTATGGCCTGGTGGTAGTGACCCACAACCTATGGCCTGGTGGTAGTGACCCACAACCTATGGCCTGGTGGTAGTGACCCACAACCTATGGCCTGGTGGTAGTAATCCACAACCTATGGCCTGGTGGGAGTGACACACAACCTATGGATTGCTGGTCGTGACACACAACTTATAGTTTTGTGATAGTGACTTGTGTAGTTTAAACATATTTAAAGTTTAGGTGAATAAATTTATACTTCTTTTAAAAAATACATAAAAAGGGAGAAATTACTTCATGGCTATATTTTATAAAATAACAAATATGTTTTTTCAGAAAAATCATACTTTCAAAAATTTGCAAGATTCAAACCTGCATCAACTAGGGTAAACCTCTTTAGATCTGACATGACTTAACCACTCAACCATGCTGGACTAACAGTTAAACAAAGCTCGAATAATGTTTTTAAACACACACTTAAGACATGCTAGACCTAAAGAAGGTTTCTCTCAGGATGCATATTTTCCTAAAAAGATTTCTTGATTATTCAGGCCAGTAGATGTAAATAAATATACTGCTTAATTATAAAAAACAGAGCATCTATTCAAAATATGACTATCGATTAAAAATAATGTTTAAACAAATTAAAAATATGTCTGAGTTAATCCATTTCATAACTCATTTTGTAAAAAATTTAAATATAATTAGTTTTTGGTCATAATTAAATTAAAACATTACCTAGTTCTATTAAAAAGTGCTAAATACATTTATATTGTAGAGTTTTTGAATATTTTTTATTTGGAAATGTGTTATTTACGCAACCTAGATTTCAACCTTTTGGTATCTTAAAGCGATTTATAATAACTGATTTTCCAACATTTTTCAAACGTACAACAGGGATTTTTATAAACTCACAACTAGAATTTTTAAACAACCGAAAATTTTCAAAATAAGAAAAGTTACTTAAAGATTCAGGTTTGTGTGATCCTAAAATGTATTTATAGGTGTCATTACATCTGGACATAAATTCTAATCTTTCATTTAGTAATTTGTTTTGTTCTGGAAACAATACAATGGCTAACTTTTTTTTTCTGTGGGGGCACAATCTGCAGACATCACCACTGTTGTAAGGTTTGGCTTTTACAACGATGGTGATATCTGCATGGCTGACTTACAACACAAGTGTCTCCATGGATGACTTACTTTGCAAATGCCTCATTGATGACTCATGCAAGTGCATCTTTGGATGACTGACTATGCAAACACACCTTCAACAACTTATTAGCAAACACCCTGTTAATGTCTTAGAAAAGCACTAGAAATCTTTAAAAGATCAAATGAATAAAGATGAAAATATCAATAAACTACAACTGATCATTTCTTATTAAAATGGTGATTTTTATTGATTCTATCCACATCACAGAATAATTTCTACAAAAAATGTCTTGATTACCTGCAAGTACATTCTTCAATATTTCTTTCATCCTTACTGAAATTAATAAAACCCACCACAACATGGAAAAGAAGGAAGAACTCCTTATCATCTGAGTGTAACGCTTCTGTTTTAAGTTTATTTTCAAGTTTAGTCTATTAATCAAATACACATTCCAATAAAGTGGATTTTTTCAGGTTTTATTTTTTACCTCTAGAAACTGTTTCAAACAAAGTTAATAAATATTAATAAATATAAACAAACATGTATTTAAAAAATTATAATATGAGGAAAATTTTGGCCTAGATCCTGTTAATACACAAGAGATTCTATTGATAAAATTCTAGTATTTATACACTGTTTCAAATCCTGGTTTCCATGAAGAAAAAACCTTTTCTCTCACCTTTCTTGCTGCTATGGCTTCATAAGCAATATTTTTGGCAGTGGTTGCTGCCATCTCTTTGAGTAAACTGGGCGGAAGGATGACACCTTGAGAGTCAATAGACTCTTCGTTGTGGTCACCCAATGTTCGTACAGTCAAACGCTGTGGTATAAAACCAGAGAAGTTGGCACTGTTCAGGAGAACATGGTCATCTACAGAAAAAATAATAATTATAAATGCTAGAAAAAAGAATTTAAAATAATGGACAAGAGTAAATACCTATGATCACAGAAAACATTTCACTAAACATCTTGAAATATTTAAAAGATTTTCTATCCTCTTAAAAAATTAATTACAAACAAAATATATGATGATTAAATGATAGAAATGAATTGACAATCATGAAGAAATGGATTGTCAGGAATTAATGGAAGTATTACTAATAGAAGGGGGCTATTACATGTATAATGTAAATTCATTGTTAATGATTTATTATAGAAATGCACTGAAAATCAGAAAGAAAGGGATTGTCATTGGTCAGGAATTCATGCAAGTATTTCTGAGAGAAGAGAGCTATTATATGTATCATGTAAATTCATTACAAATAATTCACTATAGGAGTGCACTGAAAATAAAAAAAGGGATTGTCAGTGGTTAGGAATTCATGCAAGAGGGCTATTATATGTATAATGTAAATTCATTACTACTTATTTACTATAGGAATGCATTGAAAATCAGTAAGAAAGGGATTGTCAGTGGTCAGGAATTAAAGCAAGCATTACTGACAGAAGAGGGCTATTATATGTATAATGTAAATTAATTTATGTTTTACTATAGGAATGCATTGAAAATTGAGAAGAAAGAAATTGTCAGTGGTCAGGAATGTTTGGAAAATCAGGAAGAGAGGGATTGTCAGTGGTCAGGAATTAATGCAAGCATTACTGATTAAATAAAAAAAATATTAAAAATAGAAAACACATTGAAAAGTAAAAAAAAATCCAGAAACCAAATTTTAATACTTACTTATTGGACCGATGACATTTTTAATTAGTTTGTCATCTGCATAAACAGAATAACCCTTGATAACACCTGACGGAGATATACCTGATCTGTTAATAGTGACAGGTAACCAGGTGAGAAGGATGGTGCCCTCTTGGGGTCCAACTTCCACCTGAACGTCCAATGGCGGATCAGGTAAACCTTAAAAGCAGAAAAATTATTCACCATTGAAAAATCTTGTTTTATAGTAAATAGTAAATTCATTCACTGGGGGGGGGGGCAGCTTATTTAAAATGATTATTGCATCCTTCTAAATGGCAGTGAATGCTGGACAATATTATCAGAAGTGAAAAAAAGACTTGAAGCAACAGATATGGGATCATACAGAAGGATGCTGTGAATAACAGACTTAATATATGAGCAATAACTAAGCTTTGGTTTGTTTTTATTGTTTTACCAGCATATCAACCCTTGTCTTACCAAGTTTTGGAGAAAATAGAAACAGAATGGGCACTTACATGTAATATCAGAAAGAGACAATTGATATTGCTAAGGCACATAATGAAAACAGAAGACTTGGAAAATTTGATACATGCAAGAAAGGTTGGTTGGTTGGTTCATTTAACTAGCATATCAACCATCATTAGGTCATTTAATGCTGAAAATCGCCTTGATTTGTTTTATTTAGTTTGTTTTATATTAAAAAAAGTTTTGTTGGTAACGTTTTTTTTATTCAAAAAGTTTTGTTGGTCACATTTTTTTTTTATTCAAAAAGTTTTGTTGGCCACGTTTTTTTTATTCAAAAAAGTTTTGTTGGCCACGTTTTTTTTATTCAAAAAAGTTTTGTTGGTCACGTTTTTTTTATTCAAAAAAGTTTTGTTGGTCACGTTTTTTTTATTCAAAAAAGTTTTGTTGGTCACGTTTTTTTTATTCAAAAAAGTTTTGTTGGTCACGTTTTTTTTTTATTCAAAACAGTTTTGTTGGTCACGTTTTTTTTTTATTCAAAACAGTTTTGTTGGTCACGTTTTTTTTTATTCAAAAAAGTTTTGTTGGTCACGTTTTTTTTATTCAAAATAGTTTTGTTGGTAATGTTTTTTTTATTCAAAAAAGTTTTGTTGGTAATGTTTTTTTTATTCAAAAAAGTTTTGTTGGTAATGTTTTTTTATTCAAAAAAGTTTTGTTGGTAACTTTTTCATTCAAAAAAGCTTTGTTGAATACTTTTATAGCATTTTGACTTCAGTTTGGGGGTCAACTATTTACCCATAGCTGGGACCTTGACAGGTGCTACCACTCCGGGTCAGGGTGGACCTGTGAACAACAACAATTAAGAGGTGGTTCCATGCTCTTCACAACCTCCCAATCAGAGACCTTGCTGCCGGATGCAGTTTAGTCATAACCAGGATCAACGCAAGAAAGATTGAAAGCAATAAGGATAGAAGAAAACAAAACTTAACCTGCCGAACAAGTTTAGTGAATGAATGGTCGAACAGGGTTTAGGAGATAACAAAAGAACAAAGTTTATTAAGAGCTACAAAGGAAAGAAAATTGTGGATCACTAATGTCCTGCAGGGACACAGCAGTTAGAAGACAATGACCTTCTTAAAGCTATGACATTTGAGAGATTGATTTTCTTTCATTTAGAGATGTATCCTTAGCATTTAAGTGTAGGCTCTATTCAATCTTTTTTCCAATTTTGAGGTAAGTGTTCATGTCTACATGTGAACATAGACAAACTAGAATTTTGATACACTTACGTACATAAAGCAATATTTACATTTTTTTTTCAGTTATGCTTGAAAATAATAAAATTTTTGGAGCTTCAGTTCAGAACGCCATAAATTATACTGCTTAACAAGTCAAATGCATGTGAATCCTGCTTAACCAATAAAGATTAAGTAACACAAAAATAAAAATACCAGAATTTCATTGCAACTAGGTACCACCCTTTTACAGTTACACAAATAAGATGTAAATTCTACTCCAACAGCTTCTTTTCTCGCGCTTCCCGCCTGTGGAACTCCCTTCCACAAGTCTGCTTTCCTGACAGCTACAATCTCCAGGTGTTTAAATGTAGGGTCAATAGACACCTCCTATCACACTAACTCCCAATTATTCTCAGAATACTCTCATCTACCCAACCCTCATTCTCGGTATCCTTACCCGCCTATCACCCACCCTCTGACATTTCCTATATTTAATCAGCCTTTCTCCACTCTATATAGCCCCCTGTGCAGTAGTGGCAGTGACATGCCTTGCTCGGGGTGAAACGCTTATAAAAAAAAAAAAAAAAAATATCTCATTCCCTAATGAAGTTTTAATGAAAGCAATTCTTGCAAGACTGATAAATGTTCCTTTCTATTTGTTTTTTATCCTATCATTCTGTTGGATTCTGATTTGCATTTCATATATATATATATATATATATATATATATACACACATACCCTGATTGAGCACTCTGGAAGAATGGTAGACTTTAAAAAACAGTAGCTACTCTGGCATTTACGCATCATTCATTCAGCAATGAATTAGAACACTCTCAGCTATTGGGCATGTATAATGATAATATACACGCTAAAAAGTCTGCCTCCTTCTACCGAGAGCCGTAGCTCAGAGGTAGAATCGCCAACTGATGCCAATTCGGTTGGGTTTCAATCCTGCGTAAAAAGCAATCGACTGTCTAACTGTACTGATGAGCTGTGATACAGTGAAACAGATCTGTCTGCGAATGACTATATATATATATATATATATATATATATATATATAGGAAAAACTACTAAAAAGTTTTAAGTTTAAAAATGTATTTTTTGACAGTATTTATATATATATATATATATATAAATAAATATATATATAAATATATATATATAGATTACTTTTAAGCAGAAGAAATTAGGATCATGAATGTTATTCTACATAAGAGACTGTAAAAAGCTGACAGAGTGAACATTTGGTATAGTAAAAAATATTCAATTTGTCCATAAAGAAAAAGGAAAAAAAGAAAACAGAAAGTGTGAATACAACATTTTGATTTTCTGGAAATTGTTTCTTTTTTTATATCCAGCTTTCCATATGAAGTGAGTATTTGTACGATAGAAAATAGACCAGGCACAAGATTACTTAATGACCCTTCTTACTACTTTGACTTAGACTGTGACAAAAACTGTTGGTTGGTTGGTTGATTATCAACTTCTCTGATCATTTAATACCAAAAATATTGTTTGTGAGTGCTTGGGGTAGATGGTTGGTTTTTTTGCGGGGGGCTTTCATTTCTTTGGGACCTGTATAAGTGAGTTAATTGGTAAAAGATATTGTCTCTTGAGTTTATATGAAACGAATATTATTCTATCTTTAGAGTTTCTAGTATAGACCAATTGTTTTCAGAAAATTTAGTATGTCTTCTATTTGGACAGTGTTGAAAGATTTTCTAAATTGTTCACCTGATAGTTCTGGGATCTGATTGTTTCAAAGTCTTTGCATTCAATCAGGATGTGTTTAACGGAGAAAGGTTTGTGGCATGGTATACATAATGGAGAGGGTCTTCCCCTTTTAAGAGGGGAGAGTGAGTAATGATGATATGACCTATGCGTAATCTGGCCAGGATTACTCCTTCCTTTTTCTGCTTCCTGTATCCCAGTTGCCATTCTTTGACGGTAGAGGAGATGTGGTATAATTTGTTATTTGGGAAGTTGTTCCATGCTTCATGCCACTTGGTGGATATATATTTGTTGATGGTTTGCTTGAAATCTGTGTATGGATTGCTATTTGGACTGACTACTTGATACATGTGCATTGTGGTGCAATGGATATTGGCTCGGAACGAGAAATCGAAGAACTGAGTTCGAATTCCAGTTGAATTCCTTGCATTCACTTACGCGCAAATACCCTTGGGAAAGGTATTAATCCGTCTCTTCCCTCCAGTTGTGGGTTAAATAACAGGACAGATTGGGTTCTATAGCCTTGGTCGGCAACCAGTCTACTGCAGAAATCAATGGCAACCTACTGCAGGATAATCTTCTGCCCAGTCAGTCAGGTCTCTTTCGAGACATGATTGCCCAAGCGTGTATCGCACATGGCACTTAACTGACTGACTTGATACATTGTCATTTTATTTATACCTAGTGTGCAGACATAGTAGCAAACAAAAGAATACATGCAAATATTTAACAGAAAAATACTTGGATCTATTTGAATGCATGCTGTTTGAAGAGCATAGCATTTTAATAACTTAATAAATATACAGTCTTTATAAAGTTTTTTTTTATGATGAAAAACAGATACAAAAAGATTTTTTAATGACTCCTCTTATAACTTCAACTCAGACTTTACTTGGACAGCTACTCAGACTGGCCACTTATTTAAATCTACTGGGCAGAGACAAGAATGCACATGATATCTCTTGTATGAATGCAAGAAATATATAATATGAAGCTTAAACATAGTGCCTTGTCAGTCGTCTTCAATGAAACCTGTATAAAATGATTCCTGTCTACATATATACACACACACATTATTTTCATTTATTTTGTGACCTAGGTTTCTACCTTTCGGTGTCTTCAAACTGAGTTATAGCTGTACTAGTAATTTAGAAAACTACATAAAAAAATCTAAACACCAGAAACCTAAATAACAACATACAAAACAACATTATTAACAAGGAATGTAACTGTAGGGACAAAAACAAATACCCACAGATTTTGTAATACAAAAAGGATTATTTACAAAGCAAAAGCATGTGACATAAATTGTTAAAACAAAACATCTTTCGAATTTACCAAAGACAGTTTTAAAGTTTGATGGAATAAGCATAAGTCTATATTTAAACTGGAAAACCTCAAAAATTGCACAAAACTGGTTAGCGATAAGTGGATATTAAAATTGAGTTAATGAAAAGACCCCCGATATAACTTGGAGCATAGTAAAAATAGTCAAACCATACAATGATGGTAAAATATGCAGATTATGCCAGGAAGAAAAATTGGATATTATGCTGTTCCCAGAAAAAATAGAATTACTAAATGAAAGAACAAAAATTACGTCCAAGTTTTAACTATGCCAACAAATACCTATTAGGTATCAATTATGCATGAAACTGTTCTAAGACCCTTAAGTAACTTCTCCTAATTTTGAAAATTGTATGTTTATAAAAAGATCCCTGTTATGTGAGCTTTTAAAAAATGGTAAAATCAGTTATTGTAAATCGCCTGAATACATCAAAAGGTAGAAACTTAGGTCATGAAATAACTTGTTTCCAAATGAAAAATATACAAAAGTTCCACAATTGTACCTAACAATTTTGATACAACTGGTCTAATTTAATTATGACCAAAAACTAACTAATTAACTAATATATACATATATATATATATATATATATATTCGGCTTAAGTCAAATATTAATTACAAGGAATAGCTACCAAGTTGGACCAACTGAAGAATTACACAAACATTTTACAACTATAATATTTTGTTTTGTTGAAAAACAATTTTTTTCTCCAAAAATGACAGTGAACATCTTTATAGCATTCAGCAAATGGTAAATTTTTGTTTTGTTCCCTGAAGACCTTTACTCCTTCAAATCTTTCCAAAACATCCCTATTACTGTGCAAATATATATGCTGAACTCAAATCAATAATTGTTTATTGAAGAAACCTACCTTTTTTTTTCATGTTATCGAGTAGAAAAATATGAAACTTCTTGTCGCTGTTTATCTCACCCTGTAACCACGGCTCAAAAATGTTATTCACTGCAGACTGACTTCACGTATAGTTTTCTGATTTTTTGGTCTTTTTACTTCCTTTTTGCAATTACTACGCGGAAAATGAGTTCCGAAATCAAACAAATCGCGGAGTAATTGCTCAAAGGGAATATATCGGCTGAAATAATTATCCTACGCCTCAGGTCATTCAGCGGTGAATCAGATATGAGTGGTAAGGGGTGAGATATAGTCCGATTTATTTCTGGTTGATAACATGCAAAAAAAGGCAGGTTTCTTCAATAAACAATTATCGATTTGAGTTCAGCATATACATTTGCACGAAATTAAAGATGTTTTAGAAAGTTATGACGCGGTAAAGGCCTTCGGGGAACAAATCGAAAACTTACTGCTAAACCAAAGAAAATCTTAAGTTTGCAACACAGCAGACTTACAAATCTGGCAATGACTTATGTGAATCAAAAGTGTGGGCACAATATAAATTTTGGTTATTTCGTACATCAACAACAGGAAACCTGATTTGTATATCAGAAAAAATGATCAATAAATTTAATAGACATAAAATGTTCATTCTTTTTAATATGACATACTAGCAGTATAGCCTGACATTGCTCGAGTGTAATGAAAGCTTTAAACTAATCCATGGTCCTGGAGCTCAGACTCTTTGGATGTTGTCATGAAAGACTAAAAAGCAATAGTTATTTCCAGTTAAAGCGAAACCGTAGACTGAAAGAAAAATGAATGGATGTAAGTCAAATTTTGATTTCCTGGTATCGATATCAAATAAGTTTTTTTTTCGTCGTAAACTGAATTTTGAAGGCAAAATAAGTCCTGAGTAAATGGTATCATGGCTGAGGCTAAGGACTACAATTATACCTACTTAGAGCCAAACCCGAAGCAAAAACTAAAATAAAAGGGCTGAAAAACTGATTTTGATCAAACTCAGTATCTTGCCTTTTATATATATATATATATATATATATATATATATATGTTATCGATTTTCTGCACTATTGTAAGAACTGCAACCTTGAAACCTCTGAATATCATTTCTTATGTCTTTGTCTATGAGTGTATCAAATTTGATTAAACTCCGACCACTCCTTCTATAACCAGATTTTTTTGATTATCGATTTTCGATTTTCAATATTTTTTAGGGGTACCTCAACACAAAATCTAGCTAAGAACACTTGCAGACAATTATAGTACAACTGTGTAAAATTTCAAGAAAATTGGTTCAGCCAGTTTGGAGTCTATAGGTAATGGACACACACACAAAATTCCATTTATAAATAAGTTTAGATTACATTTTCCATTGTAAACTCTCCTAATGATTTGGCTACCCAACAAAAATAAAAACAAAATTTTTATCGAAATTTCAAATGTGTTTGAAAGAATTAAAAAAAATTTGAAAATAATTAAAAAATACATTGATCTTTCCTCTTAATAATAACAAACATTTGGATGGAGAAAGTTCATTTTTATTAAGCTTGGGACCTTTTTCCTTCATACTATGGTGTTTTTTCAGCAATTCAGTGAAGGTACCTAGTTTATAACTTTGTTATATAGCATACAGTGCTAATAATATCCATCAAGCTCTCTACTTTTATCAAATTAATAATTTATATTAAGCGGATAAAATCTTTTGAATTATACTCCTGTCTTTATGGGTCTGCCATTCTCTCTGCTCTCTCTCTCTCTTTATATATATATATATATATATATATATGTAGAGTTTTAAATTGTAATGATGCTTACTGCCAAAATTGATGTTTTTTCAGTAGTTTGCTGGTAGAGAAGCATTTTTGGCAAGGAGATATTTTTTCATAAAGTGCTTGATATCAAGATAGGGATAGAGTTAACGTGGGGAAGTTTGGCAGTGGCAATTTTGAAGTTTTGTAAAGGCATTATTGTAATGCCCTCACTCTTCATGTTTTTGCCTTATCTGCTGCTGTTTTCCAATTTTTTTGTATTTGTATGAAGTTTAGTGTAATTTGATATCTTTGTGTGAGTGATTTTTTTGTTTAATGAATGTTGATTCTTAAGTGGTGTAGAATTTGTTGATGGTTAACTGCTTTTTATTGTGTTGACCTCTTTTAAGCATGCTTAAGTATATACCTGCTTAATAGCTTTATATTGAATGGACCTCATTTTACCATTTTGGGTTGACCTCTTTTGACTGTGTTGCATGTTCTTTTTTTACCATGACTATATATATATATATATATATATATATATATATTCTAAACATATGCTGTTAAATATAAGAGACAATGAATGTCTATTATGTTTAATCATGAGCCGTTCTAAACGTCGTATTTTGCCAAGCGGAGTTTTATGTCAACACAAAATAAAATCGTCGGTGATGGTGGATGTTATTGTATTTCAGCCTGAATAACCTCTCTGAAGATGGCTCATGTGAGCCGAAAGCTTAGAAGAAAATATAAAGATAAATAATTATCCAAATATTGGAGAATTTTTGTCTTTATTTTCAACTGAAATTAAAGCCAAAATATGACGTTTAGAACGGCTCATGATTAAACATAATAGACATTCATTGTCTCTTATATTTAACAGCATATGTTAAGAAAATTATTTGCTGCCTCGATATACTATATATATATATATATATATTTTCAATAAATCTGTCAATAAATGATGGAAAAGTATTTATTTTGCACAACAAATATTTATAATCAGAGATGATATCTTTTACTAATAATGCACTTAAATAAAGACTGAATATTATAGAGTAAAAATTTCTTCAATGAGGCCTTGCAAACATTTTGTGAAATGTGTTAAAAGTTTAACTTACCTCCTGCTAAGGTTTTGAATTCTATCCTTGATGTGAGTAGTTCTTTCCTATCCTTATTCCTTTCTTCTTCAAAATTTGCAAGGAGGCTTTTTGCTCGTATAGTGACTCGGTGTGATGTAGCAGGGGCCAGCCCTGAAAAACAAGTGAGGGAAAGAACAAAATGAAAACAAGTCATTAAGCGGTACACTTTAGATTCAATGAATTTCTACATTAATAAGGTTGTGACACCTACAAAAATCTGTAAGATTTTTTCCTGGGAATGGACAGATGTAACCAGAATTAAAACATTACTTAAACATTTAGGCACCAGAACAAAAACAATGTGCAGACATAGTTTCAGGAAAAAAAAAAAACAGCAAATAAAATTAAGGATTCAACATTTGGCCAATCAAACAGATGATCAAAAATCTAATATTCAAATTGCGCCTATTTCTGTAGGAGAATTAACATGTAGACAGTAGCAGTATCAGGACAAAAGATAAGTAATCAAATTGATGGACCAGGAATGAATCTGTACATTACAGTGGTACAATAAAATTCCACTCACTACTTCTGGATGAGAAGTTTGACATAAGAACACCCTGCTGAATGAGAATTAAATTTATGTGTAAATACAAGCTTTGCATAGTAAAACCAAAAATGCTTCCAAAAGCCTTAATGTGCCTCAATAAGAAATCTTCTAAGGTTGACCAAGTAAACCTGGCTGCTTACCTTCAAAAGGATCTAGAATCTGTGATTGAATGGAGTTTAACCCTATTTCTAGATGACTGGTATTAATTATTTCTTTATTTAAAAGATAAGAAAATTCTCTAAAATTGAATAGAATGGGAAAAGTAAATGAATTGATTGAATCTGTGTAGGTGGACCATAGACATAATATTGTCTTCCTGTTTTGACAACTGTATGGTCCCAGGTCAAACCAGAATGTGAGAATTTCCTGACTTTGGCTACCTGCAGCTTAGCTACAGATAAGCAAGCAATAACAGAGGGAAAGTTTCTCCCCCTCAGTGGTGAAGAGCCGAAGACACAATCAAAATGGATAATTGATATTATTTTCATTTCAAGCTGGTAAGACATATACAGAGATGAAAAACTGAATTCCCTGAAGCTAACTTTACCACCCCAGTTTTGTGCCTTTTCATTAAAATCAAGGTGGAACATGAAATTAGGAGAATTGAGCCTGTG
This sequence comes from Ascarosepion bandense, assembly GCA_037127315.1. Classification (NCBI taxonomy): domain Eukaryota; kingdom Metazoa; phylum Mollusca; class Cephalopoda; order Sepiida; family Sepiidae; genus Ascarosepion; species Ascarosepion bandense. The sequence continues at coordinate 60,255 of JBBBDQ010001815.1, forward strand.
ATTTTGCGGAAATCAGTGAACTGCTAGATATGACAGAGCAAGCCATCACTTCTGAGAGAAATTACGACTAAGAGTGTTATTGTGATACTAACATACCAGCCAGCTAATTTGTGCATCACCTAGTTTTGAACTTGTTTATAGTGTGTATATAAATTGGATATAAATATATATAAATCTGCACTCATGTCATAGTCATGTTGTACTGGTTATATTCCATTCGCTAACTACTGAAAACTGAGGAACTATATACCATCTCCTTGTGAGTCTGGAGTGACCTAGCCAGTTGACAACAGGCAGTCCTACTTTGGCTGATCTGAGATTAAACAAACACAGCATGGGCAGATTGGTTGAGGTTCAGGAAGGTTTGGCTCGGATATGCCAGGGGATTGTGTTATAGGGGTAGGAAATGATTCATAAATTTGAATGCCCCTAAAATGAAGCTGCTCTCCTTTAACCACCATAGGGAAACTGTCTTGCCTACCATCAGAGTCTGAGTTTTGTTGAACAGCATATCAACCTATGTGGGTTATTTAATGTCAAAAAGATAGGGTTTTAAGGTATTTTTTTTAATGTTCAGTTATAGTGAGAAGATTGATTTAGTCAGATTTTAATGAAATTTTTTTGTTTTTATTCTTTTTTATTTTAGAAAACTGAAAATGTCTTCTAGTTTTGTATTAAAAAATGTCTTGTTGAGAATAATTTTTTTTTACCTTCAAAAATGTGTTATGGTAATAACTTTTTCTTCAAAAATGTATATTTTTCTATAAAAGCTTATTTTTATACTTAATTAATCAGCAAATATAGAACTTTTTTTTACCTGTTAATAAATATTCATATACACCTGGATTGACAACACGCATTTCTTCATCATTGACCGAGATGACGTGTTGGTAGTTAGTACTTCCGGGCCACCATGAGAGCAAAGCTCCATTTGCAGTGATGTGACTAACCTTGAGATCTGTGGGTGTTGGGACAGCATCTGGAAAGAATAAATAAATAAATAATAAATAAATAAACAGAAACAGTTAACAGTATTTACATTATTCGGATTATTGTCCTCATCTTTGTTGCCATTTGTATGATGTTTCGGCCGTTGTACGCTCCGGCCATCTTCAGGTGCTAGAAAGTTTGAACCAAACCCTTTATTACAATCACTGGGGTATATCATTCTAATCCCGTGTGTAGTAATGTCTCGATTGGAAGTCATGAGTTATCTTCCTCTAACCCTGCAAGTTACTTGTTCACCACTGCTGTAGTCAGGTACTGAACTCACAACTCTTTGGGTAAAGTCATAGGCTTTTAGGAGCGTACAACGGTCGAAACGTCGCACAAATGGCAACAAAGATGAGGACAATAGTCCAAATAATGTAAATATCATCTCATTTCAGAAAATTAGACAGAAACAGTTAAATCACTGAGAAAACTCCTACAACTTTGATATGCCAAATGGTCTGGAGCAATAAGGAAAAGAGATGTTTCTATCAGACTTATGAAAACAAAAAAATTTAAAAAAACCTTAGTATAAATTTAAATGTTGCTATCTTAAATATCTACTTTAACATTACAAAATATAAATATATGAGGGTAGTGCTGGATTTACCTGCAGGCTGAACAGGCCTCAAAATCTAGGGAGCATATAGCCAAGGTGCATAATATTTTTCACACTGTCATAGGCTTTTCTTATACATATTGTCATTATGCATTATAGACTCTAAATTTTTTTTTTTTTTTAATCATCTCACCCCAAGCAAGGCATTCCACTGCCACTATTGCGCATGGGGCTACATAGGGGAAGGTAAAGAGGAGTGGATAGACATAGGGAATGTCAGGAGAAAGGTGATAGATGAGTAAGGATAGCGAGGATGAGTGTCGGGCAGATGGGAAGAGTGTTTGATAGAATGGGAGCAGGTTAGTGTGTTAGGAGGTGTCTATTGACCTTACATTTAAACTCCTGGAGATTGTAGCCGTCGGGGAAGCAATCGTTTGGAAGAGAATTCCACAGTCGGGAAGTGCGAGGAAAGAAACTGTTGGAGTAGAAGTTACGGCTGCATTTTATCGGTTTCACTGTAAAAGGGTGGGATCTAGTTCAATAATTCTGGACACTTGTCACCATCCTCAACTTTACTCAAACCATTTAATTTGACACTCTTCAATTTTCCTTGACTTATGAAAATCGGGGATTTGGAGGGGCCTCACATGTGAAATAACCTAGGGCTTATCATCATCTAAATCTGGCCCAGTATGAGCATAAATTAAAAATTGTCCATTCTTTTAGTGTAACACATCTTTAGGTTTGTTACACTGCCTACTACCCATGTGTGCTTACAGTTGGTATTATTGTGGTCACATGATTGAAGTTTGAGCTTTATTGCATCAGTTTTCTTGCTGCTGTTACAGTGTAAACATGGCTGCTCTGTTAGTAGTGTGCACCAAGTAGGAACAAACAGCTGTGATTCAAATCTGCAGAAAACATGATACTTCATCGATGATAAGTCGTTCACCATTACTATCTCTGGAGCTTGATTTGCTGAATCTTCTCATTAGTGATGTAAGTTGACATGTATCCTGTTCATTCTTCATGCATCATACTTGTCAGCCATTTTTAAACTTCTCAATCCATGTATACAGACTTCTATATGGTTAAGTTGACTATCATTGCATTCTATTAAAAGCTTTCGTTGAATTTCAGCATCTGGCACATCTTCTGATTAGATAAATCAGATCACTGCTTAGTTCTTCCTTGATCCATATGTTTGCTTGTCCAAACTTGCTCTTATGAGTTAACCCTAATTGTTTGAGTGAGGAATTTTCTATCTCACTACTGTTAATAGATGTGCATTGTGGTGCAGTGGATATTCGCTCAGAATAAGAAACTGGAGAGCTGAGTTCAAATTCCAGTTTAGTATGTTGCATTCACTTAAGTGCAAATACCCTTGGGAAAAATATTTATCCCTCTCTTTTGCCTCCAGCTATGGGTTAAATAGCAGGCAACCAGTTTAGTACAGAAAGTAATGACAAACTACTGTAGGAAAATCTTCTACCCAGTCAGTCATGTCTCTTTCGAGACACGATCGCCCAAAGCATGTATCACATATGGCACTTACCTGACTTAAAAATCTTTGGGAGCATAAATAAAGCTTCTACTGGGCAAAAAATGGGGGTATCAGTTTTCTATTGTTATTAAGTAATAAACTGATCCCCCCACCAATTACTACTTATTAATACAATCAGTCACTTCTCCCTTCAGCTATAGTTTAAAGAGCAGGATAGAAAATCTTCTGCCAGTCAGTCATGTCTCTTTCGAGACATGATCGCCCATAGCGTGTATCATGTATGGCACTTAACTGACTGAATGAAGATAATAGCTGGAAACATAAGTAAAGCTTCTACAGGGCAAAAAGTTGGGGATCAGTTTTCTATTGTTATCAAGTAATAAAATGACCCCTAACTAATTATTGATACAATCCGTCTCTTCTCCCTTCAGCTATAGTTTAAAGAGCAGGATAGAAAATCTTCTGCCCAGTCAGTCATGTCTCAAAAGAGACATGACATAGTACCTGATAAGAGATTGTACTTTCAATGTCGAAACAAATTGTACACTTAGTAGTAGATTCTAATTTGTACATGTTCTAAAGTATAATTTATAATAAATATTCATAGCTCTATTTTTATATTGAGCACTGTTTTAAATTAATGTTTAGAATGTTGATAGTATTTTCTTCATTCCTTATTCATTTGGATATATACAATACCGGCCATAATTATTAGGCCACCCCAGTGTTTTAAAAGAAATGATGTATTTCATACTATTTTTAAGTGGATAATTCTAAATGAAAATAGAATGTTTTTTTTTGTTATTATTACTTTGCAAAATTTTACAAGGCATAGAAGCAAAGATGAACTCGTCCTAATCACCTTAAATTTTTTTCATTTTTTCATTGATGAAACTGCAATATAGGTCATTATTAAATATTTATAAATTCATTTAATGAACATATTATTGTGCAGTATTAACAAAAGAACCATTCTATTTTCATTTACAATTATTCACTTGGCAATAAATACAAAAATATAGTATGAAATACATCATTTTTTTAAAACACTGTGGTGGCATAATAATTATATCTGGCAGTGTGTGTGAGTGTATATATATATATATATATATATAGAGAGAGAGAGAGAGATGCTCTCACTAGTTGAGAGAGCACTTTAGAGAGAAGTAAATTTCATGTCAAACACTGACTACTTATGGATTTATGCTATGTTCTTTGGTTACTGACTTGAAAGCAGTTTGTTTTCAACTATCAAATTGAATGCTCTAAATCACTGGGGTGTGTTTACATCTTGTGAATAACCTGTTGTGAAAGCTGCCTGTCTCTACTGTTGTGCAGATAGCTCAATGGTAATGTTTGACAAATTAGTTGGATTTCAATCCCACCTTGAACCTAAATGGATAATCTAGCTGCACTGAAGAGCAGTGATACAGTGAAACAGGCTGGTCTGCAGATTATATATATAAAAATTGAAAGAACACATATCTTAAAAATGCACTGTTCAAGCATTTACTTTTATAAAGAGTGCTCAATACAGAGTGGAGCTTAATATTGTAATTTTGTTATTACAATGGTTTATAAAAATATAGTATCACTACACAAAAATGTTTGTGTTTCAGAACAAAACTGTATCTTTGAAGGTGATACGTTAAAATAAATAGTCTATTTTAACCTATCACCTGAATAGGAATAGTTTTCTTCTGAAACATGAAAATTTTTATAATCCATTGTTATATATATATATATATAAAAATGTGGAACGATTTTTCAGTTAACCAAGCAGTGTTTTTTCAGTCATGCCGATTTCAAAGTTTCGTAAAAGCATCATTGTGATGTCTTCACTCTTCAGGGTTTTCTTTATCACTTTTACTTACCTTTTCCAACAAGTAGTGTGCACTGTTGGTGAGCTGATCTAGAGCGAGTTGTGACACACACCACAGTGACTCGATGAATCTGATAAAAACAGAAATAACATTAGCAAAAAATAAAAAACAAAAACTAGAGTAAAGTGTTGCATGAGTAATCTCCCCTTTTAAATTTAGCCAATGATGTCTAAGATTAAAAGCACCATTTTAAATAGATATTTACGAAGCTCATAAAATAAAGTTTAAATGTGTGATGAATTTAAATGAAGCAGAATAATCTATATCTTCTCTAAGCTGTGTACATTTAAGATGTGGGCAAATTTGGATCGCCACAACTTCCTGTGCTTTTTAACTGTTAATAAAATTTGTCTTCCAATAGTTGTTTTGCCAACAATTACACAAGCTTCTTAGGTAGATTATATGTTCATCTCTTTTGCTTCTTTTTTTTTTTAGCAGTTTTTGTACTTTGCTCTCTTTACTGTCTGTCTCTGTACTTCTTTTATTAATCATCTTCAATTATTTTTTCGAGCAGTTTTTCTACTTTGCTTTCTTTACTGTCTTTGTACTTCTTTTATTCATCATCTTCAGTTAATTTTTCAAGTAGTTTTTGTACTTTGTTCTCTTTACTGTCTGTCTCTGTACTTCTTTTATTAATCATCTTCAATTATTTTTTCGAGCAGTTTTTCTACTTTGCTCTCTTTACTGTCTTTGTACTTCTTTTATTAATCATCTTCAGTTAATTTTTCAAGTACTTTTTGTACTTTGTTCTCTTTACTGTCTGTCTCTGTACTTCTTTTATTAATCATCTTCATAGTTATTGTTTGATCAGATTCTGTACTTTACTCTTTACTGTCTGTCTCTGTACTTTCTTTAGTAATCATCTTTATAGCTATTTTTTTATTAATCATGTTCATTACTTATTTTTTCAAGCAGTTTTTGTACTTTGCTCTCTTTTCTGTCTTTTTTTCTATTCCTTTGTTAACCCTCTTAATACTTCTGCTTTTACAGGTAATCTTCATACTATAATTTTTACTGGCCATCTTCGTACTTTCATCTTAATCGACCATCTTTTTATATCTTTCTCTCTTACTAGCCATTTTTATATTTTCTTGTCTTCTGGCTAACTTTGTACTTCCCTCTATTTTACTTGTGTCATGTAGGAATAATGTGTCACTGCCAACGCTTGTATTCAAACATGGATCACCAGTGAGTAAACAGTCAACCTCATTCTCAAGTGATTAGTCGGACTGTACTGCTGAGGTTACCTAACACACACACGTGTGTGTGTGTGTATATGGAGTGATTAAAGAGTGTAGGGTCAAAGAAAAATAAGTGTCTGAGGTACTATTGTTTGAAGGCATAATTATACTTTTATCTGTAACTTGACAAAGTGACTTTACTAAAGTAGAAGTTATAAAACTAATGTTGAGCTTTTAAGCCTAATAAGATGATAAAAGAAACTGATGATGGGATTTTGTTAACCCTAGCAAGGTTACAAAAACTGGCCATCTTTTTATATCACTTTTTCTGCTGGCCATCTTTTTATATCACTTTTTCTGCTGGCCATCTTTTTATATCACTTTTTCTGCTGGCCATCTTTTTATATCACTTTTTCTGCTGGCCATCTTTATTAGCTGTCTTTGTATTTCCCTCTTTATTGATCATCTTCGTACTTTGTACTTCTGCATTTACTAGTCATCTCTGTACTTTTGCTTTTATTGGTTATTGTTGTACTCCAATTTTTATTGGCCATCTTTGTACTTCCCTCTTTTTGCTGGCCGTCTTCATACTTGCTTCTTCATAGGCCGTCTTCGTACTTGCTTCTTCATAGGCCGTCTTCGTACTTGCTTCTTCATAGGCCGTCTTCGTACTTGCTTCTTCATAGGCCGTCTTCGTACTTGCTTCTTCATAGGCCGTCTTCGTACTTGCTTCTTCATAGGCCGTCTTCGTACTTGCTTCTTCATAGGCCGTCTTCGTACTTACTTCTTCATAGGCCATCTTCGCTTTAGTAACCTCTTCTCGACTTTTGATGAATCCTGTTTTTATTTCATTATGTCAAAAATCCTACCCACCAATATATCCACATCAAATGAAACAGTAATTAGCACAGAAATATGACACTGCTTACCTTTTTTGAGTCTACATTTTCCAACAAAGCTTTCGTTCTCTCATTACCCTTGATCATCGTCTTAAACTCGCTATCAACAAAAATCTGATAAGAAACAATGTCTGTATTGCGTGGTATCTCTGGGGCCAGCCAAGAGATAAGTAAACTGTTTGTTAGTTGGCGGTCTAAGTTGAGTTTTCGTGGAAAGAAAGACTCTGAAGACAAAGAAAAAAAAGAATTTGTTAGAAATCTAAGTGGTTACATCATTTATGAGCATCACTGGTACCAAGTAACCAAGTACTGCTGCAAAAGATAAAAACAACAAAAGATTGTACGAATTTTGATTCCATTTATTTTAATTTCAGGAAAAGTATATTCCTTAAAAGGATGTGCGTTGTGGTACAGTGGATATCAGCTCGGAACGAGAAACTGGGGAGCCGAGTTCGAATTCCAGTTGAATCCATTGTATTCACTTATGCGCAAATACCCTTGGGAAAGGTATTAATCCGTCTCTTCCTTCAGTTATGGGTTAAATAGCAGGACAGATTGGGTTCTATAGCCTTGGTCGGCAACCAATCTACTGCAGAAAGCAATGGCAACCTACTGCGGGATAAACTTCTGCCCAGTTAGTCATGTCTCTTTCGAGACATGATCGTCCAAGTGTGTATCACGTATGGCACTTAACTGACTGATATTCCTTAAAAATATGATAACAAATAAGCCAATAGTTCCTGAAATCAACAAACAGTAAAACAATGCCTATCCTCATGGGGCCCAGAAAAGAAATAATTGTTAGCATGCAAGAAAAATATGATAAAAATCTTTAAAGAAGTACCTTATAAGTGTTGTTTAACAAAACATATATATTTTAGTTATGTTATTTATTTATTTACAGTATTTATAATATGAATTCGATAACTTTTTGTACATGTTTACTTATCTTTAGTCGTGGTATATAATGAATAATTTTACTTTATTTATATCTAAGTGTAACATTTATTTGTTGTTTTGATGAATGTCGTCGTAATTTTCAGAATTAGGGGAAAGCATTTTTTCCATTATTAGTTATATTCAAACAAAGTTTCTTTATATATATATATATATATATATATATATATATATATATATATATAAAATAAATTTTGATGTTCAAAACTGTTGGATGAGCATTTCAACATGAAATCCCTAAGAGATACTTTTTTAATATTAAAATATTAATATTAATTAGGATCGGGTCTTTGGGATTTATCGTCCTGCTTTTCCTTTTGGATTGAAGTTATTTAAATATATATATATATATCCAAGTGAATACAGAATGAAGAAAAAATTTTCTACAATGTCCAAAATATAAATTTAAAACAGTGCTCGATATATAATATATAGAGCTGTGAATATTTATTATAAATTATATTTTAGAACATGTACAGAATTTTTTTTATATATCCACTACAAATCGTACATTTGTTTCGACATTGAAACTACAATGTCTCATCAAGACACCGCCTGATGAGACATTGCAGTTTCAATGTTGAAACAAATGTACGATTTGTAGTGGATATATAAGTGAATGTACGATTTGTAGTGGATATGTAGTGGATGTCGAAACAAATGTATGATTTGTAGTGGATATATTAAAAAATTTTCTGTACATGTTCTAAAATATAATTTATTATATATATATATATTCATTTGGAATTCAGCCAATAACACAACTTTAGTTTCAACCTTACAGTATCTTCAGTATTGGTATTTTTGGTATAAATGAAAATATAAGATGCACTGAAGTAAATTTTAAAAAATGTTGGTATAATCATAAGTCTACATTCAAGCTGAAGAGCCTTAAAAATTATACAGAACTAGCCAATTGCATGCGGAAATTGAAAGAAAAAATAACAAAGAACCTTATGTAATTTGGAGCATATTAAAAAAGGTAAGACCTAGCAATGGTGATGATGTCTGCAGATTGTGTCAAGAAGAGAAGTTAGGCATAGTATTATTTCCAGAACAAGAAAGATTACAAAAGAAAAGGTCTGAAGTAATATCTGGCTGTAAACACCTCAAAAAGTATATTTTAGTATCATACAAACCGGATAAAAATGTCTGAAATTCTTGACCAGCTACATCCTTATGTAAAACTTCCTGTTATGCAGACAGAAAATTCCCATTATGCATTTGAAAAACCGCTGGAAACTTCAGTCAGTTAAGTGCCATGCATGATACATGCTTGGGCGATCATGTTTCGAAAAAGACATGACTGACTGGGCAGAAGATTATCTTGCAGTAGGTTGCTATTGCTTTCTGCAGTAGATTGGTTGCTGACCAAGGCTATAGAACCCAATCTGTCCTGTTATTTAACCCATAACTGGAAGGAATAGACGGATTAATACCTTTCACAAGGGTATTTGCGCATAAGTGAATGCAATGAATTCGGCTGGAATTCGAACTCAGCTCCCCGATTTCTCGTTCCGAGCCGATATCCAATGCACCACAACGCACATCCAGAAACTTAGTTAATATAAAACACCTGAAGGTACCAAAAAGTTGAACCCAAGGTTGCGTAATCATTAAAATTTCAAAATTAAAATATCTAAAAGCTCTACATTGTATATGTGGATTTACATTGTGGTTCAGTGGAAATCGGCTTAGAACAAGAAATCAGAGAGCCCAGTTTGAATTCCAGATGAATTTGATGTATTCACTTGCATGCAAATACTCTTGGGA